>VZTV01097835.1:4904-20851 GCA_013400875.1 Anhinga rufa | reverse complement strand
GAGGACCGGCCCGAGCTGTCCCGCTCCCCGTTGCTCCAAGGTTCGAGCCGCGGGCCCGGCCCCGGCCGCTCGGCTGGCGGGGGGATGGCGTCCGCCCGCCCCGCTCCGCTCCCCTCCGCTCCCCTCCGCCCCGCTCCGCCCCGCTCCGCCCCCCCCCCCCCCGCTCCCCTCCCCCCCGCTCCGCTCNCCGCTCCGCTCCCCTCCGCTCCCCTCCGCCCCGCTCCGCTCCCCTCCGCTCCGCTCCCCTCCGCTCCGCTCCCCCGGCGGCGGGGCGGGCGGTGTCCCGCTGTCCGTCCGTCCGTCCGTCCGTCCGTCCGTCCCCGGCGGAGGGAAGCGGGGTGAGGAGCCGGAGCCGCTGCGGGACCGGACGGGGCGGGGGGGAGAGGGGGTGCTGCGGTCGGAAACTCCTCCCGGGCTGTCGATTTCTGTTGTATTTGTCTGGTAAATATACGGTGGGGCTGCGGCGGTGCCCCGCAGCCCGGAGGGGAGAGGGGGGAGCCCCCAGCCCCGCCGCGGTCCCCAGCCCCGCGGGGACCGGGGGGCTCCGGGCTGGGCCGGGGCCGGAGGGGTCCCCCTTGGAGCCGCCCCTCCCCGCTGCCTCCGGCCTCCCCCAGGGAGGGCCGGGGCGGGGGTTGCTGGCAGGAGAAGGGCTGTAGCTGAAAAACCTCCGCATGTTGGTATGTTGTTTGCCACAAGGAGAAGGGGGTGGAAAAAAAAAAAAGAGGCGGCGGCGCTTGCCAGCGGACGGAGCGGCTCTGGGAGCTGGCGTGATTCCTCGCATAACTTCTGCAGAAGAGGGGAATTGCAGCAGCGCTTAGAGCCGCGTTTTCTCTTTTCGTTTCTGAAGTGGATTAACCCCGCTCGGAGGATGTTGCCCACGCTCAGGCCTCTCCGTGCAGGAGCAGAGTGTACCTGTTAAGCTGCCTTGGGCTTTGGCTTCAATTTGTTTAACGTTTTGGGGGATTTCTGTAGGCACGGTAACATCCTCTGCTCTAAAATATTTCAAGTGCGCAGAGCGGCGCGGAGCATCCGCTCGCCTGAAAGCGGGTGCGTGGGCAGCGCTTGCGGCGTCCCCAGGGCTTTGAGCGACCGCGGGAAGGATCGCCTTGAACCGGAACGGGCTGAAGCAGCCGGGGGTTGCGGACGCGAGGACGGGGCAGCCCTGCCCCGCTCCCGCTCCCGCTCCCGCTTCGCCCCACGCCCCGCAGAGGGCCCGCGATCGGGCGGCCAGCGGCTGGCTCTGCACCCTGCAGAGCGCTGCGCACCCACCGGATTTCATTCGGGGCCCTACCTGTGCGACAGCGGGCCCCTTCCCTGCGGGGGGGGGGNNCGGGGGCCCCCGCCGCGGGGGGGGGGGGGGGGGGGGGTGTCCAGCGGGTGTCCCCCGGGCTGACCGGCCAAGGACGCTTTCTGAGGGGTGCTTAAATTGAGCCGGGTCTTTTTATTGTTATTTTTGTTTCCCTTATTGCCCTGCCAGACCCCTAACTTCTGGTTGGGGCGGGGTTTCTGTGGTGCCTCATTTTAAGGCTCGCACCTTTCCCCCTCCTTGCCGCCGCCCCGCTCGCAGGCCCCGAGTGCCCCCTGCAGACGGCGGGGGTGGGCGCAGGGCCGCCGGCGGGCGAGCGCGGCACCCGGGGCCCGGCACGTCTGGAGCCAGCCGGCCTGTGCGGCTTGCAGGGCACAGCACCGGCATTGAAACCTGGCTTCCCAGGGCGCCAGCAGTCCGGGTGCTTGTTGGCTTTAGGGGGCTCTGAAGAGCAGCGCGGTAGCTGGGCTGGGGCGCGGGCTGGGTCCGGCCGCAGGCGGACTCACTCGGTCCTCGCCGGCCCTGGCCTCCTCACCCTCCCGGAGGGCTCCCTCCCCATCGCTTAGGCACAGGAGCCCCAGCGCATCTAAAAGCCGTTCTCATCCCTCAGCGCCTCTCTCCAGTGAGCGAGGCTCCTCTCCTGGCCCCAGACCTGCCACAGCTTTTGCAAAATGTTAAACTGTTTTCACATCTTTCCGAGGCATCATTTGTGCAGTTGGAGCCAGACGGGATTATCATCCCTTGCACCGGCTTTACTTGGCGGTCCCAGGCATCATGCGCCAGTAGTGCATGAACAGCTGGGGAAGAGTAGGCATCCTCAGCCTGCGATGCCTAGTTCCTGCCTAAGACCTGGAGCCGGCAACCTTCGCTTGCCCTTATCTCAGGAACAGGCATACTGACTTCAGTAGAATTGTGAATGAGCAAAGCATCAGTCCAGGATTTGAAAAATCGAAACCCAATATAAGCAGATCGTGATCTGTTCAGCTTGGTGGGGGGGTGGGGGTTAACTTTGCAGCAGAGATGGAATAAAAATCAGGAGTCGTTTGTAAGCAATCACAGCGTGCTTCACGATTTCAGTAATACTCTGTTTAAAATTATGCTGCTCCTGCTCTAAAGAAAATTACTTTGCAGGGCGTGCTTCTCTGCATAGAGAACACTTCATGATACCAGCATTTTAAAGTGACTGGCCACAGCCTTGTGTAACTTCACCAAGTTGAAACATAAAAAATCTCATTTAACTATGTGACACCGATGCAAAGCCTTGGATGTAAGAAGAGATTGCATGCGGCGTGTCCGGTCTTTACAAAACTGATGGGGTAAGCATGATTTCTTAAGGTCCTGTTCAAAAGCAGAGGTCCTGCTGCCTGCAGTGAGGCTCTGTATACTTAACCCAACAAAAACACCTGACAAAAGCACACTCGTGTGCGTGTTAGCATTCAGTCGTGTATACATTTGTGTGTATTTTCATGTACATACAAATGTATATGTGTTTGTGTATATATGTGTGTGTGTGTGTGTTTATCTTAGGCGTTATGAAAACAGGTGAATATTAGTTGTGCCTTTTATCTGGAGGAAGCGGTAAAATGTTGCAAACCAAATTTGCATTGCACTGAAGGACCCAGAGTCCCTACAGATTTGCCTAAGGAGCATTAAAAGGACTAGCATTATCCTACAGCTCGGTCAAGCTGCAGTACATTACATTTCAGGGATATGGTTGAGGGTGTATATATGTGGCTATTTGATAATTGAGCTATTTGATGATATTAACTGTTTAAAAGAAGATTTATTTATTATTTTTTTAAACATCAGCAATATTAGAAAGAGTTGGTTGTTACCATTATTGCTGGTTTCAGCAAACAGCTCATGCTGAGCAGGAGTGTGCTCCTTTTCTTGCTCAGCAGCAGCAAATCATCCTCTCCTTTCCTTTCTCCACCCCTCATCCCCTTGGACTGACTTCCACAACGCTCTCCCTATTTCTTGGAGCTGCTGAGTGCTTTGATAATGCAGAGGACAGGATGGGAGGTATAGTTTTCTGCAGCGGCTGCTCATCTTACTCTTCCTTTGATATGAGAAGAGGGAAGGTTCCAGGAGGGGAGATTGGCATTCACACAACCTGGTCTTGTCTTTGATAACTAATAAGAACACATGGCGAAGTGCACTCTTGGCATCTGGAGTGTACTATGATGCTAAGGGCCAAGGACGTTCAACAACACAAGGCATCTTACTAGTAAGCTGGTAAACAAGGTTAGATATGTGCATACCTGCAGGGTGACTAAATATGATTCACTGTGATGTTACCAGTAACCTGTAGTATTTTATTTGTGTCTGAAATGTACCCATCCCTTGCTCTAGGCAAATGCACAAAAGAGTATCACAGAAAAACACAAGCTAGTTCACTCTTAGTAACATTAGGCTGTGTTCTAGCTCTGCTAAACTGTCTGTTTCTAGATGCAAAATAAACAACTTTTGTATTTAAATCAGTCTTCCTGAGAAAGGCAGCACTATGGACTTAGAAGCCAACTTAAAATTGATGATTTAGAAATAGTTGCAACAGACCCAATAGACAATGGAAGTGAAGTGCAAACCTGGAAAAGTAGTCTCTTCCCCCCCTTCCATTTTTTCCAAATACTGCTTCTGAGGGGTTCTCATCTAAGATCTATCCTAGAACTTCATCCAGCTTCAGTGCAGTCAGCAGTCAGACACCTGCCTCTGAATTCAGCGTGGGCAGGACCAGCCCCTTAAGTGCTGGATGAGGAAGCCAGAAGCGTGCATTAGCAGCCTTTCAAAGCTGGGATGTGTTTTGCCCTTGGAGTAGTGGGGTGGTTTCTGGCAATTGTCATCTGCCACTGTTTTGTTGCCTTTGTCACCAGAACAAAGGCTTAGGTGCTCTTCCAATGTTGCTGTTCATATTGCGCCTACATGTAGGTCCTGCTCTACTACTCTGAGTGACCAGAGTCAGAAACTCTTTTCAGTCTTATGGACTTTTTTTTTTTAACTAGATGGGCCCTCTCTTCCCAAAGTGCTCATTTCCTCCCTTTCTTCCTTCTTTCCATGCCTCCTCTGACTCATTCTGCTGTCACGGCTTTTTTTTCCCCTTGCTCTCCTTTCTGTTATTTTCTCTCTGCTTCTCCAAGTTGCTTTCCCTGAGCCACTGTCTGTTCTCTTTCTTTGCCTCCAGATTTCCCTCACCAGCTTGCTGCCATCCATGGTTATCTGTGGCTCTCCGGAACTTTTCTGTTCCCTCCTGCCTTGCTGGCACTCAACTTCTGCCTGTCCATAGAAGTTATCCAGTAGTGATGGAGATTCCCTATAGAAACTTTGCATGGGGAGCTTGCCTCGTAGCGTAGAGGTAGTAGCTTCACCTGCAGCAGACCCTGAGCAGTCCCTTCCAGATGACCAACGCTGTCTTATGGACTTGAGGCTTGTGCCTGCCCTCCGGCGTGGCTGCCTCATGCGGGAAGCAGATGATCAGCTGTTTTCTGTGTCCGAGTGGCTGTGCACCAGGATGCACATGGGAAGCAACTCCAGGGCTGCCGTATGAAGGACTTGCACAGAGCAGAAGGCAGATCCTGACGAGCTGGCCCAGGAACATTATGTTTGCTTGCAAATGTCGCATTTGTAACTTATGGTTTTCTATATGTGGCATTCTAGTGTTGTTGTTGTTGTTTACAAGACCATCTGGGAGTGTGATTTATGAGAAGAGGGAGCTCCACAGAAGCAGCATAGTGGTTTCCACAGACAGCAGCTGTTTCGGTGCTGTGACAATACAGATAAATACACTGCATCTATTGTGCTCTTTCCATTGTTGACGTTGTCAACAGTTCATTAGAGGAGCTTGCTCAGAGCTTCTGTCTGGCAGACAAAGGATGCAGCTCTTGGTTATCAGGCTCTAGCAGTGCTGTATAACCAAAATTAAGTTTGGGGCTTCTGGGTTTGTTTTTTATTAGCTGAATTTCATGGTTCATTGGTAATGATGGAGGTAAATGAAGCTGGCTGTGTCCTTATAAAGCTAGGCACAAGTTGCCTTTTTGTGGTGGACTGAGGCAATGCCTCTGAGAGGCTTTTGGTGGAAAGGAATGGAAATGAGGTTGTTTTTTCATGACAGGTCTCACCTGATAAGAAACCAGCGCTAAAAAATGGTGTAGAAGCTTGCATTTTTCATCAGGCTGTGACTGCTTTGTTCGCTTTTATCTTGTGCTTTTTTGACATCTTTTTGTTTCTTGTTTTCATCGGGCTTCAAGACAGGGAGCTCTGCAGGGAAAGCCTGTCTGCTGAGTTCTGTCACCAGGAGGTGCCATCTCCCCTCCAGAGATCCTGGGAGATCCTGTAACTAATAATACATGTGTGGAAAACCCATCCACTGGAGGGTCTGGACTTTTCAGCTTTTACCTTGCCTCCTGTGCTTTGCACGGGTATTCAGGTGTGCCAGGGTTCTCAGGTGGTCATGGTCACAGCCCCTGCTCTGGGGGATTTCAGCTGGACAGTTGTTTGGACAGGACTCCGCTCTGTGCGTATCTTTACATCTGCTGCATATGAACTGCAAAAGAAGAAATGGCCTCTGTTAGAGCTCGGTGTGCGCTGTGCGGGCAGGGTCTTGAAAGCTCTCTATCTTTCTGCGTCTAACAGATTTCTCCCAGTATCTTCAATATGCTTGTTGTTACCTAGTGGGACTTCTAAAAGTATGGAGTGATTTACATGCACTTTGTGTACTCATACCTCTTAAAAAAAAATAAATCTGTCCCTATTTTTTCCTCAACATCAAGTTTAAGAAGGGCAGCACAAAACATAACAAATTTGAAAAATCCACCTCCCTGCACCCCTCTTTTTAACTCCATCATATCTTTTTAGCTTCTCCTTGAGTAATGCCACCAAGACGGATCTTGTCAGTGATATTGCGTAATTAGGAAACCCTTTGTAAAGGCTTTAGAGACTAGTGATTCTTGTCATATGAGATGGATGAATTTCCCCATGAGGGGAAGGGGCAAGTGTGTCTGCCCCAAGAGAGGGGTGACGTAAAATTAGACAAGAGGCATCAAAGAGCGCCAGAGCTTCCAGGCGAAGTCAGACCAGTGCCGTAGCTAGCTCTGGGATCCTGTCCCTAATGATGAGAACCAGATGCTGCAGAAGGCAGCATAAATAACCGGCAGAGAAGAGAAAAGCGACAGTCCTGGTCTCTAGTAATTGGAGATCTGATATCCCTGATTGCCAGTAATTATCTACCCTTTTCTGGGTCTTATCAAGTCTTTGGACCTGAGGGATTCCTTTGGTGTTATTTCTGCAGAGTTATTGAAGAAAAGTTGTGTGAAACAAGCTTTCCCATCTGCTGTTTTTTTTTTTTAATTTCCTGTCTTTACATACCACTGAGTATTCCTTTGTCCTTCTAACAACCTTTTATCCCATTCTCCTCCATCAGAGAGGAGGCCACTAAGTGGGAGCTGTTTTGGTCTCCTCAGAGTCCAGTCTAAGATGGCTAATGCCATAATTCCCAGGCAAGGAGGTTCAGGGAACAGGTGTCTGTGTGGAGGAGGGATGCTATCTGGGCAGCTGCTGAGATGGGGGGAGAGGCATCATGGCCATGAAGCAGGGAAAGATGCCAGCTGAAGTGGTATTGAGAAGAGCCCAGTTCAGCAGAGGGAGGAAATGGGAAGCAGTGCAAAGGAGCAAACCAGCAGAAATCATTGGGCTGAGTTGCCACCTTTCAGCCCTGGTCCATGTCCCAGCTGGGTAGCTTCAGTTCCTGAATGATTCTGTGGAATATCAGTCCTCGGGGATATTCAGAAGTCACTTGGACATGGTGACATGACAGATCAGCAGCCTGATTTGACTTTGGACTTGGTCCTTCTTTGGATGAACCAAATGACTGCCTGAAATCTCCTCCATTGGACATTATTCTGTGATTTTGTATACCTCCTCTTGTGGCTGGGACCTTCCTGCTATTGCTCCATCTGCATCCTGAATTGTGTGTGCGCGCACATGGATTAGAACATATCTGAGGGAAAGAAGGAGGAATGAGGGTACAAGATAAAAAAGATAGAGCGCTGCGGTGTTAATGAATACTGTAACTGCAGAAAAGGAGCACACCTCCTGTTGAAGCCATACAGTCCATTCAGGAGAGAGAGCAGAGTAACGGTCTTCTGTGTAAGACAGCTTATGTGTCTTCCCTAAAGATCTGAAATCCCTAACTGCTGCTCATGAGCTTGTGCAAAGAGATAAGGATGGGCTCAGGATCCAAATCTATAGGCCTTAAATGTTTCATGCAGTGCGGGTTAGTGGAACACAGTAAGATTTCTCCCTGGGTTTATTTGCTACTCCTTTTTCCACTTTGATATCTACTCTGCAGTCTTCCCATAGGGGACTGAGAGAGGATTAGGTGAGGAGGGCTTAATGCAATATTTTAATCTTCATGTACATACTAAAATACACAGCATTTAGGAGTATCACCATTCCTTCTTGCACACACCTTCAGAAAATACACCTTGGCTTCTGCTCTTGCTCAGCCTCCTATACATATTGAAATGATTTTGAGAAAGTAGGAGGTCTCTTGGACATTCTTCATTCCTCTCCTGACCACAAGCCTGAAGTAGGGTCCCTCAGACTGGAGAAATAGGGTTTGCCCACAGTTTGGGATCATGTATACACAGTGACTTGTACAGAGCAACACATCTTCAGAAAAACAGACTTCTGTGTGCCATCACTGAGAGATGGCATATGAGACGTACTTAACTTAGGCATGAACTTACTCTTCCTTCAAAGGCAGTAGAGGATTCTTGAGACAACGTGCTTATTGTGGACACCAACCATCAGGACTTCATTGTGATTTCATTACCAGCCATGGAGTACATGCTGTGATTCCTGTCCCGCTTCGTTTCGTAGAAACATGCAGTGCGTTATCTGTGGTTGTCAAAATGCCATTAGTTGCAGATTTGGTGGCTCACATGGCAGTAATAGGACAGGCCTACCAGGGCTTGTGGGTTGACATCAGGAATTGGCTCCCCAGCTCATTCTCCTCCTCTGCTGAGCTCGTTTCCTGCGCGTTTGCAGCTCTGGGCCCCTCTCCCACGCCGTGAGCGTGCATGCCAGGTACGCAGCTGCTGGCCTGCTCTCTCAGCCTCCTG
Organism: Anhinga rufa; assembly: GCA_013400875.1. Lineage (NCBI taxonomy): Eukaryota > Metazoa > Chordata > Aves > Suliformes > Anhingidae > Anhinga > Anhinga rufa. Next base: position 12,430 of record VZTV01097835.1, on the reverse strand, counting down.
CAGCTGCTCAGGCACCAGGGTCCCAGAGCAGGAAGGATGCTGCAGGCCTCTGGTGTTTGTGCAGTGTTTTTCCAGACATGTTGCTATGCCTAAAGTTGCTATGTACGCCTGGTCTCAAACTGCAAGCAAACCTTTTTCATCCAGTCTTAAGGACTCTGCTTGGGGCTTTTGGTCAGGAAAGGGGCAGAGAAGATGTCAAAAGGATTGCCTCCTCCTCTCTTAAAATGAGGTCTCTGACTACAGGGGTTGTGCACACAGCAGAACCCTGCTAAAAGCAAATATCCTGCCACCCTGGGTTAGGTGGTATGCTTGTGTTGCCCCTCCTCCCGTCACCCAGAGTGTGGGCTCCCTTGTACACTGGGTGAAGAAATATTAGAGGTTTGTGGTATTTGGCAACATGATTTGTGGTAAAAAAGGAGCCAGGGGGGCTCCAGTTTACCTCAAGCCCTATAAACATAGGTGTTTATAGCATTTTAATAACTTGAAATGAGAGTTGATTGTCCAAGCACTGTACGGGTAACAAGACAGAGAGCAGTTTTCCTGGAAGGAATTTGTGCATGTTTTCCATTAGCAGTCAGACAGGGACTAGGGCAGAGGAAAAGGCATGAGAACAGCCTTTCACCATGACCTCACAGAGAGATTTCCTAGCTCTGAGCTCAGCTTTGTTGCACAACTGAACAAGTGGAAGAAAGCGCAACTGGTTCCAGGCCACTGGTTGCTTTATTGGTGTCTTATTCTTGTTTTATAGCAAACTGTCTGAATAAGGGTTCTTGGGGACTAAAAGCCCCAGATGGAAAAATAGATGAGTATTTATGGTCTGTGGGCAGAGACACAACAGCCTTGGAACTCGTTGTAGCTGCTGTACGGATGCTGCATACGTGGCCAGTGAGTCCTGTGCACTCCAGATGCATCCAGCTTGTGGTGCATTGGTGCTGGGGTTAATGAATGTTGGAGGTGCTGGGGTCTGTCTGCAGAGTCAGCTGGCACATGCCTCATGTCTATTTGTCCGGGCGTTTCCAGCATCCGGAGATCCTACACCAGTCTCTGGGTTTTGTTTTGTTTGGTTGGTTTTTTGTGTTGTTTGTTGTTTTTTTCTCTCTCTCTCTCTGCCTCCTCAAAGCTTCCAAACAGGAGAAAGACGACAGGCAGGGGAGAAACCCACACACAGTAAAGAATAGAGACGGAAAGCTCAGGTGCAGTTCTGTGGCCCTTCTTTACGCAAGTCCTGATTCCTGCTCAAATGCAGTCAGGCTGCTTGCATGAATACATAGTGCCTGGGTGAGAAAGGTGGTTGAATCCGGCATCCTAACCTGCAGTCTCTTGCTTCTTCTGCTAAGGCTGGGGTTTCCCGAGGTGAAGCCTTTGACAAGAGCGGTTTGAAGTATTCCCTGCTGCTCACCTGATTGTGCTGGCAAAGCAGAGGCAGCCCTGTGTTGCAGTGTGGGAGAGGAAATGATTTGAAGGGGAGGGTGCAAGCACCCTAAACCAGTGTTGCCACTGGAGACTTCACCTTGTGAAACCACAGTGTTCCTCATGCACATGTGTGCTACAGTCGATGACAGCAGCCAGTTAGCGAGTGCTGAAAGGGAGCGAAAGGAGGGACTGGGACCTCTGCCTGGGCCGTGCCTTGCTCCGGGTAGTGTGGCTGTGGGGTTGCGAGCGATCCCTCGGGTTGTGGCATCATAGGCTATGACTAACTGAAAACCATGAGGGCATCTGTTAACTCTTAAAAACAGACTTGTAGAATTAAGATAAATGAGGGCCTTACAAACTTTGTGGCTATTGCAGAAGAAATTACAGGGTTCAATAGATATATATATAGCCAGCCAAGTGGTTTCTGTGTGTTTGGACTGTAGAGTTATGAAAAGGAAGGCTTTAGCCCAGCCAAACTGAATTCCCTCTATGGGGAATTCATGTAAGGTCAGCAGCTTTACACCCTAAAGCTGTGCATCTGTAATCATTAGGCGTATATATAGGAAGCTGTGCAGGCAGATGTATCACTTACTTTCCTTCCTACGCTGTCTGCCTTTTGGTTTTGATATTACTAAAAGCTTCAGTAAGGAACAGTTTTTATTGTGTCAGATGTTACAAGTGGTCTGTGCCAGTTTCCAAGTCAGAGTGTGGGTTTGCATGGCTGGTGCCTTTCCAAGAGCTGGAAGGAGGAACATACCAGGGCTGGAAATTCCTGGTGAATGCAAGAAGCTCTAAAACCTCCTACTGGGTGATCTGTGACAGTGTGACAGGTTGATGGCCTCATCCGACTTCTCTTGCTGAAGCATTAAAAGGCCGTGTGGAGCTGCAGATGCTTTCCCAGATTACTAATGAGAAAAAAATCCTAACTGCTTGGCTGGTTTTCCTCACAAGACGAATGCTCAGTGTTGTTGGTGAGGTGTTTGTTTTCCTCCCGCCCTCCCCGGTCTGAGTATCTTAACTTGTTTGAGAGTATCCCTCTTCCTGGTAAAACGCTAGTTTCAACAGTAAATGTTTGTTTTTGGAAAGGGTCTGAGGTTGAGGGCGGATTTGAGAGAGAGCAGTTGAATGCCGAACCCCGGGTGGGTCAGCGATGAGGTGTTTGGCTGCAAGGTGTAGCTGCAGTTGGGCAGTCTCTGCTCTGACTGTGTCAGTATTTACGCGGACTGGAGCAAGACGAGCAGGAGAAGTGGAGGCACCCCACGGTATCCAGCACCGGGGTGGCTAGCTCTGTTTTTAATGATGTGGGTTACGGCAGGGTGACAGCATATTTCTAACATCATAGGTGGGTGTCTGAGCCGTGGGGCTGTTGGCAGCGTCTATTTAGGGAAGATGAAAACACTTTTTTTTAAAGGTTTGAACTTCGTTCAGATGTGGGCTGGAAACATATTTGTGGAGGGGCAAAGCAGATCCACCCAGGCCTGCTCACACCCAGTATTTAGGAAGATGAAGGGTGCTGGTCTGCAATTCAGGTCTGTAAGGTCACGCACAACCCAGCTAATACGCAGTTTGTGGACCCAAGCAGATGAGTTAATTCATGTTTACAGCCTTTCAGAGAATTTCCATACAAAACTACACGATTGTAGTGTACGTCAGTCAAAGCAGGATATGTTTCTGCCTTCCTTATATTTGTGTTGATATGCTCTGCTCTGCTGTCATAAGAGGGAGCGAGCTGTACTGGCGTGAGGTGGTAGCAATGCTGACAACAACAGGCAAAATGAGGGACTGTCGAGCAATAGAAAGGCTTATGCAACCAGTCTACTTTTGTGGGACAACCTGGTCACTCCGGAGGTGATCTCTATTTTATTTAGAGCTGTAACTGAAGAAGAGCTGACAGCTTCAAAGTTACCCTTTTGTCTGGAAAGTTTGTATGGGATCATATCTCACTGGGAACAAACAACAAGGGTTGATGCAGACTGAAACTGTGCTCCGGCTCCTCACACTGTGCATCACTGTGCATGTTTGATGGTTCTTTCTGTACTTTTACCTTTTGAATAGGGAGATGGAGACACATTAGAGTTTAACACAATTTTAGTATATCAAAGTGGTTTCTCACAGCCCACTTTGCAGATTTTTAGTTTTGATGGCTTTGATTTATTGGGTCTTTTTCCGCTCCAGCTCTTTGTATTATTTTTTTTAACCAGAGGAGCTTGCTAAATTTAATAGTTTCTTAGGTATTTCATTTTCATGCGTGTACTCTGTTCCTTGGAAAAGCTGCCCAAATGTAGAAGTGAAACGATGATTGGGTTAGAAAAATAGGTTACAGAGATCAGAAATAAGAGCTGCTAGAAGGATGCAAGTTTTGGGTGTTTACTTCTCCTCATATTCCCTGTACAAGCAGATAAGCTGTGCTATATTTTCCCCGAGTCTGCTACAGGAGAGGAAAGTTACAGATGTCCTGCAGGTTACACATATGAAATACGGTATTACAGTTGAAGATCCCCATATTGAGCAATGCAAAATTAGAAGCATTGTAATGCAGCATTCTGGACACCGGACAGCAAAATTTCCATTTTAATCCCTTCTGCAGCACTGTGATAATTCAGTGATTGAAAAAAAAAAACCAACCAAAATCTGAAAAGTTGTTTTGCACTTGAAGAGCATGATACTGAGAAATCTTCCTTGGGGCACTTAGTGGGGCTTACATTCAGAGAGGTACAAGACTGCCCTCAAAGCCTTTTGTTTAGCTTGTGTTTAGTCTTTTCTTCTTATCTGTGGGTTGTGTTTTTTGTTTTCTTGGATTTTTTTTTTTGCTTTTTATTGACAGAAAAAAGGATGAATCATGGTTCTTGGAAGCAGAAAACAAGATGTTTGTTTATCGCTGCTGGGAATGCTATGTAGTGAAACTGTGGGTGAGGGAGTAGGTGGTTCTACTTCTGCTCATCTTGCAACTCCTAAATATGATCATAAACAGCTGAATTTGTGTCAGGCTTGCAACTCTGCTTGTAACTACACCCACCTCAGTTTGGGGTACACGATTTATCATCAGTGTGGGTTAAGACATTTCTGGGAGGCATGATACCTGAGGTCATTCCACATCTTCTTGAGTGGCTGCTTCTGGCTGCTGAAGTGTGTGTGCACATGAAAGTGTGCTTTTGTCTATCTTCACGATCTGTTTACTTTGTTTATAGGGCTCATCACAATAAAAGAAGCCCATGATATAGAAGCCAGACTTAATGAAGTGGAAAAGCTTCTGAAGACTATTATAAACATGCCCTGGAAGGTGAGTATGCCAAGTTCCACATTTAGCCTAGCTTCACTCCTCCTTGATGGTGACACGCACTGTCATGTAGATTAGAAAGTGATGGGCTCCGCCAAACTCTAAAAGAAGCAGCAATTTATTGAGTATCTTGGAGAAGTGCTGAGTGCCAGAACCGTGTAATGATGTCTCTGGGCTGTTGCTTGTAATAAGTCTTTCTATGAAGGGGTGGAAAGGGAGAAGAGGGACAAATCAAACTACTGGTAAAAATGGATGTCTGTTTCTTTTTATCTTTTTAAGTATTCAAGATCCGAAGTCGTCCTCACATTCTTTGAGAGATCTCCTTTGGACCAAGTTCTAAAAAATGACAATGTCCATAAGATTCAGCCAAGCTTTCAAAGTCCAGTTAAAATATCAGGTAAGAGTTATTAGCTTCCTACATGCAACACAAGAATTACAAAAATGAAAATGACTTTGTTTGCTGTTCCCCTTATTCTTTCTCCACTAGCAAGTCAAAAGATAGTTCTCCATAGTCTGCTTTATAATATAAAACATATAATTAGCCTTGACATAATATGCAACATGCATTCAGGCAGTAAAGTGGTAGATGAAATTGAAGGCTGATAAATGCAAAGAAGATGTGAGGAAAATGCAGTCCTCATTATTGTTGCATATGATAGTGCTGTTACCACATAGGAAGGAGATTTTGGGGCTATTGATACAGTTCTGTGAAAATGAAAACTCAGTGCCAAGCAATGAGCAAAACCAGCAGTGAGAATATTAGATATTAGGGAAGGAGGGGAGAACAGAAGAAAGGAATACCACCTCATCTTAAGTACAGTGTGTGCAATTCTAGTCTTTCTGTCTCAGAAAGGATATATAGACTTTAAAAGCATACCAATAAAGGACAAGGAGTCAAATTGCTGAGCAGCTTCTCTAAGAAAAAGGCTAAATAAAGAAGGACACTTCAGCTTTGAGAAGAGATGACAGAATGGGGATATGATGGAAGTCTACAAAGCTGTGAACAGAAGGAGGTCAATTACCCTGTACTCCTCAGGAAACACGAGCTATAGGTTATCCAATAACCTACTGACAGACAACAGGCTTTAAACAAACAAAAGAAAAGCTGCAATAATGTTTAGTTTCTCTACGGAGCACAGTTAAGGAGTGGAACTCATTGTCGTAGGGTATGGTGGAGCTGAAAGTATAAATGACTTCAAAAAGGAATTAGACAATCAGGTGGAGGAGAAGTATATGTCACAGATGGAGATATAGAAAGTTTCTAAACCACAGATTGCTGGTGGGTAAAATGGAGAGCAGTATTACTCTATCTTTGCCTACTCTTTCAGCCTTTCTCCTCTCCATCTTCAACTGACTGTTGCTAAAAGTTTTGAACTTTTGGTGTGCCTGGTTTTGTATTTCTATACTGAAACATTTCATTTGAGCCTAACGGAAATGCTGGTTTTGCGTCAGCAGAAGAGTTCATTTCAGAGAGTGAAATAAAGTGAAATACTACATAGTCCTCCAAGGTGCATAAAGTGTTTTGCATGAAACTGGTATCAGTTTTCTTAGGTACTAACAGTATATCAGTTAATGGCCAGTCAGCGTGTCAACATGCCAAAGGTGTAAACAGCGTGTCTTAAGGATCGATCTTATACACAGGGTAGACTTTTTGTAGTTGATCCTGAGCTCTAGTTCTAAGTGAACTAGTCCTCTGTTAAATAAATATTCTTTTAATTAAATGGTAAATGGTTTACGAGCCCACCAATAACTCTTTAGAGTTATTACCATGTAATAGAGTTGGTCTTGCCAGCACAACTGGGTTGGTGCCTTCTTGTAGGGCCCCCTGAGCCCAGGCTGCAGTGTAGCACAGGGATTGTAAAGAGCCCCATGGGTCCTACTGCAAAGGTAGGTGACATAGGTCTGTCTTCCTGGGAGTGAGAGACGGAAGTCAACATGTGTGTCTCATGCCCATCTGTGGCTAGGGAGGTTTGGATGATGTCTTGAGATGGTGTGGAAACCTCAGGTAAAATTCCTCAGTGTGTGTGTTCTTGACATTAGTCATCTTCCAAAGGCTGAACGTGGTTACTCACTTTGCTCCTGAATGCCAGGATGTGCACTCAGCACTGACCCTTGAGAGCATATTCACTGTTTTTGTCTCAAATATGTTGCTACTCCATGAGACCAGAGCTGCAAAGTGGGTCCTAGCACCTGCTCATTATGAAATGAAGGATCCCTAAACTATATGCTGTAAAAATGTTTCAAAGGGGTGCTTCTGTCAGTGATACCTTGTTCTTTTTGCAAACAGGCAAATATCAGGAATATAGGTATTTGGAATTGCATTGGTTAGAAACTGCAGTGTTGCTCTGGCTTGGGACTTTCTGCTGTTTGGAAGGGTTTAATGTAATTTTTGTGAGGGTGTGTACCTCCTTAGGGCACGCGCACTCTGTGTGTGCACAATGCACGACTGAATATGTCAGGTGGTGGGTACAACAGAGAGAAGATGGTCAAGATGAACCTAAATTCAGAGTAAGGTGCCTGGCTGATGGACAGAGGCTAGCAGCAAAGGGAACACTCCTGCCAGCCTGTAGGTGGAGGAGCTGTGGAAACCATGTTAGCTGAATAATAGCATATTTTGTTTTAATTCTAAATTAATTTTGGTAAATATGAGTACCAAGCTGGGAGGATTAGCTGATATGCCAAAAGGCTGTGCTGCCATCCAGTGAGACCTGGACGGGCTGGAGAGCCGGGCCGAGGGGAACCTCATGAAATTCAACATAAGCAAGTGCAAGGTCCTGCCCCTGGGGAGGAACAACCCCAGGCACCAGTACAGGTTGGGGGCTGACCTGCTGGAAAG
>VZTV01097828.1:49509-62103 GCA_013400875.1 Anhinga rufa | reverse complement strand
GGGGGAGGAGCCAATGCTAGTCACTATTATTTTGACGTAAAAATAAACACAGCAATCAAAACCTTCACGCTGTTCCTCCTTCCCAAAATTTTCACCTGTCAGCTTCAGAAATACTAAATTAAACTGGCGTGCCGTGGCAAATACAACTTTAGCTGGCCTCTTTTCCCAGGAACCATTTCATAACAAAACGCCTCGTTTCGTTTCCTGGGTTTGTGAATAATTAAATTGGACTTTTGTGACATTTTCATATCTACATGTGGAGGCAGGTGTAATACTTTTATCTCCATCCACACACATACTCGTATGCCTACATGTATGTAACTGTATAAAGCCATCCCTTTTGCTCAGCCGTGCAAGGACGACAGCTGGATTGTTCGTGTGACTTTCTTGGCTCTGTTACTGAAAATGTACTCATTTCCGCCAAATTAAAAAATATATCCTGAGCTAAATGTTTGTATGATGAAGCCTGCAAATGTAGGTGTTCTCCTGCTCATATGACTTCAGATATGGGAACTTCATCTCTTTACGTGTTGTCTAACGCAGAAGAAAGTGCCTTTGAATTGTGTTAGGCAAGTTAGCATAATTTAGCTGAAAACATTTAATGCTCTACAGGCCCAGGCTTGGGTGGAGTAGAGAGAAAAAAAGCAGGGAAGGGGAGGGAGTGGGGAGTAAAAGGCCACAGCCTCTGCGCAGCGGGATCGCTGGTGTGGCGTTCGCTAGAGTTGCCAGGTTGCCATCTGGTCTGCTAAAAAAAATGGCCATCTCCTGAAACACTGACTGTGCATGTGCGGATGTACTGCACATGCACAATGGCTCGGGTGAGGCTAGGATCTGTCAGAGCTACTATGCATGTGCAAATTGATTTGAGCTGAGACACGTGAGCACGCTGTGGGCTCAGATCGACTGCTGGGTGTGTGGGGAATAACTGTCACATCCACAGCAGAAATACATCCAGTGAAGTCACTAGATTCACTTCGCCACGCGTGGTTCATCCGGTCCTCCCATGGTAAACATTGCTTAATACCTTTAGATCACCTGGAAGCGGTTGAGCTTTGGGCTTTGTCTCATGCAAAAGCAGATATGGGTTTTTAACTTTTTTCTCCGTTATTTTTGTTAACTATATTTATATGTAGCTATAAGCTTATGTAAGATCTGAGTGGAGGCAGGACGAAGTTAGCTTTGGTGTAGCATGGTCTAGGACAAGAGCATGTTAAGGGACTTAGGCCTATCAGTTATATTCGACTGTGCCTTATCTCAGTACGTGTCCGAACAAAGCTAGGCAGGTCTGTTCTGTGAACTGCTGCAACCATTGCTGTGGCAATCGAAGGTGTGAAGAGCTAAGTAGGACTGAGAGAGACTTGTGAGCAGGAGCCCGAAGCGGAGATGGAATTGTAGGAAACTCTATTTACCACCATTATTTATCACTCAGTGAAGGCAGGGGGACAAGCTGGGAGAAATCGTGTCACCAAACATAAATCCAGCGTAGGAGTGCTTTGTTGATTCAGGACGTTTGAACAGCCCTGTCAGGAACACGTTTATGTTTACACCTGGCCGGTGCTAGCCACCTATCATAACTTATCTCTCTGGAAAACACACATTTTTACAGCAAAGATGTAATGTTAAATTAACAGGTCCTCTGCTTTACTGAATGTTAAGAGATCTTCCAGTTCATTGTAAACTAACTCAGGTGAGCTGACACACCTGATTTTATTTTTTTTTTAAACTTTCAAGGGCAGGCAGCCTTGCAACTTTCAACTAGAATTTTACATTCTAACCTTCCTTAAAATAAACATTTTGAGTGGGTTTGGGATTGTTTCTGAAATATAAGCGAGACCCTTGCAGTACTGATTAAACGAGGCATGCTAACGGTTTGAACTTCAAAACATCTTAAGTTGTCCCAATGTGCTTAATGTCAAAGAGCGGTATTTTCACGCACAATAATAGAACAAGTTGAAGATGGGATGCTGTCTTAAATCGGCTAGTTAAGGAAAATGATCCCGTTATAGAAATAATTAAAGGAAAATGACAACTGCTGTGTAAACTGGTACCCTTATACAACTAAAGTGGTGTATGTAACAGAAAAAATGAGAAGATTATTTCAGGTTCTATCAGGAATGGGATCCAGATACTTTCATTTTTATGACATTGGTTCAGAACTCTGCCAGTTTAATGATCGTTCACTACTCTACATAAAACAAACAGTTTACTTTTTGTTCTCTTCTCACGTATGTTTCCATTGCAGAAAAGTTCACCAAGTTACCACAAAGGCTTCCACAAAGGCTTCGTTTAAGATATGTCGGCAACATGCTACCATTTTAAATGTTCATTACTTTGAAACGCTTTGTTTTTAACCTGTGCTCAGCTGATAATTGACTGTAGTGAGCATCTGCTTACTTCAGTATGCTGCTCTGAAAGCTGGTGCCCATCCCATTTGGCTGTCCTGGCTGCAAGAGCAGCAAACTGCAGGGAAAAGGCGCAGAGGGCAGTTGGGGGTAGGAACTGCATCAGCTGCCCGTGGTAGCTTTTTACATCTGCATTCGTATTCACCCGAGTAGTTCAGAAATAGCCGAATTATTAAAAAAAAAACAACCCCAAGATAATTTAAAAGAGTTCTAGACAAAGCCTAAATCAAGTGGCAAAATCAGGATTACATCATACAAATACATGACTCCTAGTTTATTTGTACTAAACGTGGCTGGACTAAAAAAAAAAGGTAGCATATGTTAATTGTCATATGCTAACGAACGCACTGTAGACGTCTAGTTTTAAACTTGAAATGTTTGTTTCTTCTTTTCATCAGTTTTGCTTCCTTGTCATCTTGTAGATCTGTCTTACTTTAGACAACATCACAGCCTGGATAGTGGGTATGACATACCCTTGAGCCATGGTGACTTTCCCAGCAGTTTGGTGAGATGTTTGTTGCTGCAGATGGAGGGGAAGAAGCCTCGCTTCTCGTCCTGAGCAGTGTTCCCAGATAGCTGGAGAATCCCAGTTTTCAGGTGCTCCGGAGCAATGGACAGATAGCATGGAGGGCCAGTCCCCCTAGAACCCATCCGACTGCTCTCTTTGGAGGCAGTGTAGTTCAGTCTATGAGGAAAAATTCTAGTTCTTGTTTTCTCACTTGCTTACCACCGTGAAATATCCTGACTTAATATTCTACAACAGCTACTCTCCACACAAACTAATCTAGCGTTTGTATGAACATGGGTTAATATAGTCTAGGCTCCCCATCCGCTGCCTGCTTTAACTTGATTAGTTTAGTATGTGTTAAAGGCAGCCTTGCCCATGCTGTGATATATGTTCTAACCTCACACCTTTACACCTTAGTCTCGCCAAAGCCTAAGGCCTTTTCATCATAAGCTACTTTGACTGGGCTAATGTGACTGAGAAACACACCTTTTTTATCCACTAAGACAGGGCCAAAAATGTTAAGTGCTCAAGATGCAAGCCCCTAGGGCTTGTCTATGTATCGAGTTATTACACGTGGAAGCTTTTATCTTCATAAGAAAATGTTCTTTTTGTGCACGCCAAAGTGTGAATTTAAAGCTAGTGGTTATAGTATAACCCTCATGCAGACTCATTCATTCTGGCATCTTCTGGCTTTTTTTCAGATTAACTCTAACTTCTTTAATTCATTTAAATGAAATAAAAAAAAGATGCTCGTATTGGAGTGAGTTTGTCGGCATGAGGAATTTTGCTTGCCTGACTCTGGTAGTATTATTATTAATAATACCTTCCTATGTGGGGAAGCTTTGTCTATTAGGAATGTTAATTTTGCACATGTTTGCACTTAATAAGAGCATCACTTGTTTACATTTGAATCTTGTTATTTTGGCAAGTGGTAGCTAGTGCGCTATACTGAAATTCCTTAAGTTATTCCATACCAAGGCCGTGATCCTGGGGAGGCTAAATTAGGCAGGTAACTAACTAAATGCATAAATATTTTCACTGAAGACAGCTACCTCCGGAATAAAGTTTGTTCTGTGTTGAAGCGTTTTCAGAAATGCTTAAATTCTTCCTAAACTAGCAATTATATAATTTGTTCTTATAAGGAACAACGGACCGTGCTGTGTTGTATTTTGTTAGCATCCATGTGGAGTCACATAAAGCATCCATAAGTTACTCAGGAACTTCAGTTCCATTCTTTGGGACTTGCCTAATTCGTTTCAATTTATGTCTTGTTTACAACTCTATGAAACCGTAATTTTACAAACTTTAATATTCTGAGTTTTAGTTTTGACATACATGTGGTAGTGGAGAGCAGAGCAATAGTCTTTTATGACATGTTATTAGTTGCGTGATTTTTTTATCCAAAAAGGTAGAATGCCAATAGTTTGAGTAAAATCAAATTAACGTCTGAAACTAGCGCATACCAAACGCTGGCTGCACTGCAGATAAATGCAAGCCAGGAAAAAACCCACGGCCAGCAGCAAGCACACAGGGCAGTAGCTGGCCACTTTGTGCGCACCTCTGGGGAAAGACAATAGGCTGGTGTGAAGTTAGGACTTTATCACGCAGAAAGTTAAATAAATGTCGGAGCGGTGTTTGCTGTTTGCAGGAGTGGTGCGTTACACTCAGATTACTTAACAGAAATAATACAAACCTGGCCATGAAATGGGAAAGGATTTGTTTGTGTGCATTCAATCATACATTTTTTTTGAGTAGGACTATGTTTTTATTCTGTGTTTTGTACAGCACCTAGTGCACAGCAGTGCTGGTTCCTTATATGAGATCTTGGGTGCTACGATAATAGGAATGTAGATACCATTAGTAGAAGTAACCTTGTCAGATATTACCAGTCTTGTGAGGAAATAATCTCTGTCCCAGACGGGGTGGCCTCACTTTTAAAAGAGTTACAATGTGGGAGAGGGACATGCCTTGGGTTCAAGTCAGGTAAACACGAGGAGCCCAGTCCTGTTTTCAGCTGTTTACTTCAATAAAACTACGTGTCTCAGTAAGACGGGCAGAATTTGGCCTTTGGTTTTTGAAGTTAATTGCAGACAATTAATGGGGACGTGGCACCTACCTGAGTTGCAGCCAGAATTCAGTCCTTTACTTCTTTAATAACTGATGTTTTAAACCAATTAGCTGCATACCCATATGGAAACAATAGTAGAGCCTCCACAGTCAAGACTATACTGAGATTCTAAATTACATATATAATAAAAGCTGTGCATGTGTTTTCTGGCTGAGAACGATGTCAAATTTCAGCCTCAAGCAAAAATTTCCTCCAAGCCATAGCCCCTCAACAAAAACACACTTTTTAATGAAAGTCCTGACACCACCTTAATTACAGTGCAGCAAACATTACCATCGTAATCCCATTTCATCCTTAGGCAAGGAGAGCATCCCTGGGGGCCTGGCTGCCTTTCTTTGCTAGTGACCAGTTCTGCAGAAACGGCCTTTTTCCCAATGCATTTTTTTATTTAACCTCTACTGTGCTGCCCCGGGGGAAGATGCGCGGGGAGCTGCTAGTGCTCACTCTCCCCACAGTCCTCAGATCCCTCTTGGCACCCCTGGGCACTTGGAGGATCAAAGGGCACCCGGGGGTGCCCAGCCTGCAGCCAGCTGTTTGGCATCCCCACAGCCCCTCCGCCCGTCTCCCACGGGAGCCCGGCAGGAGCCAAAACTTCAGCCCCTTTGTACCACACAGGTTTCACCCTGAGTCTTTCCAGCAGTCCCCAGGCTGGCTGCTTGGTTTATGTGAGTGCCCAGAGACAATCTCTGTTCTTGCTGGCCTGCCACACTTCAGAACAATCCTTGCTTTGGATCCAGTAACGCAGCGGGGAGCGGCCCTCCCAGTGGTAGCCCGAATCCAGGCGGGTGAGGATCAAGCTGTTTGAAAAGGGCTGCGGGCACGCTTGAGCAGCCTGCAGTGTGCCCAGCAGTAATGCATTCACTTGAGGCAGCCTTGCAGTATCTCCAGGCTTTCGCAGTGCTTGGATGGGTAAGTAAAATGTGATTAGTTTCTCACGACCATATTGATTCAGTGAGTAGATTCTGTGTGGACTGCGATATTGACAGGACAAATTTGTGAGGCTATTTGAAGCTGGGACCTTTTCCTACCAGAAATATGGGGAGATATATATGTACATATCTAAACACAAGGGTATACTTGTGGTTCTTATTTTTTTCCTCCCACCTTCTTAAATCAAAGTGACAAATGTGTATGATCAAAAGAGCTAGAATAATCAATCTCTCCTTACGTAATTGATCTGAAAATCCTAATTAAGGCTAGAGAGAAATTAAACGTAAGGTTTCTTGTTCTGACCACAACATTATCAAGTATAGTACAGTCTTCTATTATGGAACTCCTACATTTCTTATGTACAGAGTAAAATAAGGCAGCTGAGATACTTGCCCTAAAAACAAGCAAAAGCCATATATCTGCTCAGAGGACATTTCTGTTATGCTGTTCCCTTCTATTTAGGTTCTCATATGGTGTTAATCACCATGGTATCTTAGAGCTTTATAAAAATATAGTGCACCATATGTGATAAATCATTAATATTAAGAATGAAGATGCTGGATAAAAATAGTCTTCACAAATCGAAAGCAGAAGACGTGCAGTAATGGACATACCCAGACAAGCAGCCTGAGTAAAAGGAGCGTATGTATGAATACAAGAGAGGGGGTCAAAATCATTCCTTAGGTGATAATACTGCATCCAGTCACTGTATGTGAGTGTGAATGGCATACTCACCCCTTTCTTCCCTAACCTGTGCTCCGGCACGCTAAAGCAGAGGGACTGTGTGCAAGCCATAGCTTGTTCCCTACTTCGCACTGCAGAGCTGTGCCCGCCTTGCAGTGTTCAAGGTCATCAGTCAAAAGAAGATAATTTGCCGATAGATGCAAAGTAAGCTTGTGCATTTATTGTTAAATAAGTGCACACATAATTGCAATCTAAGCATAAGGCACAATGAGGGACCATACTTCCATTGGAATGAATGCGCTAGAGTGGTCATAAGTTATCCCCCCAATTGGTAATCTCAGTTACATATTTTCTAATGTTTTTCATTTCCCACTTAGTTTCAGCCAGATCTGTTTTCTATTTATATTGTAAGTGTCAACACATAAATAATTTTCTCTGTTGTATCCCTCACTACTAAATTCTTTTTCTTGATGGACTAGCAAAAGTAATTACATTTATAAATGGAATGCCAGTTTTGCCTGAGTACCACATATAATTCCCTTCTCTAAGAGGGATTTTTATAATTCCTCCAAAAATGTCTTGGCAAGGATCAACCCACCAGTTGGTAGTGTGGATCCAGCCTTTAGGGACAGAACTCAGGATTCTGATCCCTTCGGCCAACAGGCGGGAGGGGACCACGGAAAAATGCTCTAGTTTGTTTGAGAGAATGCTGCTGATGTTAAATATGTGTGGTTATTAAGCACCCCAGAATGCGAATTCACTTAGAGTTGCTTCCCACCTGTGGATTTCGCTATTCAGCACAGAATTATTTTGGCAACTGGAGCATTCTTCATTGTCGATAGCTGTGGGAAGACATTAATCCTGCTCTTCAAGTAAGATACACTCACTGATCTAGTAGACCCGTTCCACTTCTACTGTATCACATTGTGAAAGGAAATCAAACGCATTCCAGGTGAAAGGATGAGTAATCTCGAGTCCTTCTTATCCCCTTTCTACCTTCTTTTTCAGCTGCTTTCCACAGACAAGTTCAGATATCCCTTGCTCAATAGGAGCTCTGCATTAAGGGAAGTTCAGTTTTTAATCTCTGGGCACTCCTTGAGAAAACCTCAATCAAAATCATTGTATGGGGATGGTGAATCCTAGCCACGAACAGTTCACAGCTTGCTCGCTGGTTCACAGCGACAGCCCTCCTGGAGCTGATCTGCATTACAGGAGGAGAGAATCATGATTTTCTTACTGGGTTGTGCCATCTATATGTGCATGTGTATTCTTTTATTATAGTTTCTCTAATATTTGCTTTGATGAAAGGTCATTCCAGGGTACCTACAAAGCAGTGAGACATTTTATTCCTACAGATGTGGCAAGCTTGAGGAAGGTTGTATTGGAGCATTGAAAACCCGTTTCCCATGTGGTTTGGGAGCTGCAAATGTAGGAAGGGGTCTGTGTGGAAGAGATGTGGCTGATGTAAGACAAGAGGTCTTGGCCTTGGTGAAAAGGGTGCCTAAACCTCTAGAGTCTCACAGGGTTTGACACAGGGCCCTGCAGTGTGGTTAGCATTTCCACGGGTACCAGTTCCTCAGCTGCTGGAACTTCCATTGCCCAGTTTTCACTGAAACTATAGTGTGATCAGCAGAAACAAACACACACTGCTTCTGAAGCTCAGCAGCTCCCAGTCTGGTATCTTTAACATAAATCAGTTTAAACTAACTGGGAAGTTTGATAGCCACATCAGTGACTCAGCAACTAGCACACATCTGCATCTGCCATTTCTGCAGGAAGGGGTGTTCTACTAGAAAGGCAGGGACGTCACATCTTCAGCCACCGCAATGAAATCCATAAGGGCAGTGAGCACGAGTCCCAGGAGTGCCTGTGCTGCAGTGGCCTAGTTTATGCAGATGCTTTGAACAAGCTAGCTTATGTGCCTCCAACAGTGTTGTGCCAGCAGTGTCAGCTACAGAATCCGTCAAACTGGGTATGCTCCTGGGTGGTTAGCCCCGGCACTCCATGCCTCTATTGCTGTCCTCTTAGTAAGTCTGACTTGGCTCCTTTAAAGCTCTGGCTACAAAAGCTGCAGCCTCTGAAGTTCAGAGAAACCCAAGTCCGTTTCCCACTTCACTGTACATTTAATCAGAGGCCTCTCAGATGTTTTAGACTGTGGTCTTTTCCCTGTGTACTCTTACTAAGGGTTCATGTTTATTTAAGATTTAACTTTATGAGCAGTTTTCCTTTATCTCAGTAATTCATATACACAGTACAAATTTGGTCTGTTCCCTCAGCTTTTGCATTCAGCTGGTTTGACTGATCTAACATTGCTGATTTACCGGTATAATTTAGCTTGTCTGAAAAGAAGGCAGATTGATGTTGGCTGAAATAAAATTCTGAGATGCCTATGGAGTTTTATTGCCCTAGATTTTTTGATTGCTATTTATTTTTAAAAGTAGGCAGAACTCTGACTTTAGATTTTCAGGAATGCCTACATTATGTCAATGTTGCTAATTCTTTGAGTCAAGTCATTGTGGTTAGCCAATCTTGTGTTCTGTCTCTGTGGTAAGATTTTAAATCCAGAAGGCTAACCTCAATGCTCCCCCAAGAAAGCAGGCAGAGATGACAATGCATTTCCTTCTTTGACCTCTGCAGTCGGGTTTTATAGAAAGATGGAATCTATCAAATTAGGCTTAACGCCGAATCACCTGCATGAGAATGAAGGGGTGAAACCCTGTTCCTGTAGCAATATGTGGAACAAAAATGTACTGAAACATACTTTTTTAAACTAATTTATCTTTGAAAGTTGTTTTTCTACTAAATTCAAACTATGAACTGTAAATTTCTGTCACGCTTGTGAGTTACACATGGTTATGTATCACTTCAGAGCAAACTTGAGGTTATTTGGATTTCTGAACTCTGCATTTCAGTACTGCAACATTGTGCATATATACTTGTCTTGAATCTCCTGAGTTTGTAACATTTGGGAGTGAAAATTATAATATTCTGATTTCCTTACATAACTCTGGCTTAACATAATTTCTTTGGGGAAAATTCCTTGTTCAATATACGCTTCTGATACAGGGAGGGGAGAAGGAAGGTTTAAGGGAGATCCTCCCCTGCATTAACTTTTGCCTTTGTCTCCTTTCCTAGTGCTGATATTAGTTCAGAGTCCAGAGCTACAGCTTCACGTGAGCAGTGCCAATATCGTGGCTGAAAGGGTGGGCAAAAACGCACCTTGTAGAGGGCCTGGACAGCCCTGCTGCTTCACACTGAGCGTGGAGCCCAGGCCCAGTGATGCAGCCGGAGAAGCAGGTCTGCTCCTGCTGGGGCAGCACCGGGCTGAATCATTCTGCTGTGACAAGGGCCACGTTGCAGACCCTCAGCACCTCCTCTCGGTTCACACAGGGGTTGTGTCCCTCCTTCCGATTAGCAACATAACCACCCATGAACATGAACTGAAGAACACGGTCCCACCCTGACGGGACTGGAGCCTGTTTAATCAGTGGAAGATATATAATACCAGCATTATGTCATATAAAAAACCTTGGCTTCTCACCATGAAATTCACTTGCATGCTCTGCTTGTACCACTGGAGCTGTGCAAAGCAGCTGAAGCGAACTGGCCGTTTGGACCAGGCTTAACTCCTACTTTAAATCACAGAATTATCATGGCAGAGCAGGAGTATTCGTTGTGCTGGAGCTGCCTCCTAACTGGCCACTGGGCGTTTTTCAGATCGGTGACAGATCAGAGCAATGACAGCAGGTGGGTGACCAAGAAACCTACCAACAACCCTTTGCGTGTGGCTGAAGGGACTGGTAAGCACACCGTTTCCTCTAACTGGAGGATTTCAAACAATAAAAGCATGGTTTGGAAACTAACTCCAATAGTGGAGGGAGAGCTGGCCACTTTGGCATTACTTAAGACTGACCTGAATTCTTGATCTGGCCAGTCTGTTGATCTATAATCATAGCGATCCGTTAATTACTTGGCTTAATTACAGCTAATTTATCCTAGTGAAACGTTTAACTATATGTAGATTTTTAAGTTTCCGTATTATTCTTCATTGAGATAATGTTGAGGCATAAAAGATATAGCAAGCAATGCCTTATAACAACCCATTTCACAAAGAATGTGGAGCTTTACCTGTAAATTCTCAATACAATATTCTTCACTCAGGCAGTAAATATTGTAGCCATGAGAAACATCCTGTATTCTTCACACACACAACAGGGGATTAGAATCCCTCTCAATACCATTTCAGCCATGCACTTATGACCTGTACTTCCATAATACCTCTTTGCTGTGATATTAGCACCAGGTGTACCATCGGTACACCTACCTTTTCATGTTATGTCTGATAGAAAGATGCAGTTAGCAAATGGCATCAGGTATTAATGCAGAAGTGACCTTTTAATGTCATGCACAGATACACAAAGAAAGAACTGCCACTGAAAACTTCTGATTAAAGATAAAAGCAGACAGGCTGTAAAAACATAAGATAAAAAGTAAATCCATTTGCCCTAAGTTTCCCCTGCTATCCCACCTCCTACTCTAAAGTGATGTTGTCAGCACTCATGATTTTATCACAAGTCTTGTGATGTTTGATGCTTCACTTACACTCCAGCTACTAGAGTTGTGTAATGAGGTTAAAAACTCGGCTTTCCTCTTTCTTTAATTTAAAGTAAGTTTCTAGTCCTAATGGTTAGAGTATAAAGCTTGCAAATGTGACCCAGGTGCACCCTAACGGCTCAAAAAACAGAAAGCAAAGTAAAAGAGCTCCACGTTTATCATTTTACAGACAGGCTTATGATTTTGAGGGTCAAACTGTAGTTCTTGAACATTTGGAGTTGGCAATAGTGGCTTGAAAAAAAAGTGCCTGAACAAAGTACCACAATACGTTGCATTTTCCAGGGAAACATCGTAGTCATTATACCAACAGTGATAATTCTCTTTGCAGACATGCACATTTTCCTATTTACTTTGTTAGGCAGCATCTCAGGGTTCAGCCCCGGTCTGATGGGGCTGGAGAGGATCATACCGATGCATAACCATATTGCTTGATTTTGGAGGGCTCATACTGTTTGCTTGTGCTAACATAGCAGAAAAGTTCTGCAGCACCCTGGCACGTCTATGCTTAACAACTGTAAAACCAGGAATGTTCTGACCTTTAGTTTCAGAAGATGATCTGCCTTTCGTAAAGGTCCAGCAAGAAACTAGGAATACCCCAACCCTGCCAGTTCAGCAACAAAGGGGCAAACGAACCAAGGAAATGCAAACATGTAAATACAGTAACACTGAAAACGGTTGGGTTGACTTCAGGAGCCCAAAATGTACCAAGTGTGGGTTTTGATGTATGGACCAAAAATACTCAGCTGTTGGTTTTGGAAAACCAAGCTCCCAACAGCAACAACTCAGATTTGAAGGAGACACAATATCATCATAGAATCACAGAATCATTGAATGGTTTAGGTTGGAAGGGACCTTCAGAGGCCATCTAGTCCAACCCCCCTACAGTGAGCAGGGGCATCCCCAACTAGACCAGGTTGCTCAGAGCCCCGTCCAACCTGACCTTGAAGGTTTCTAGGGATGGGGCATCGACCACCTCTCTGGGCAACCTGGGCCAGTGTCTCACCACCCTCAGTGTAAAAAATTTCTTCCTTATATCCAGTCTAAACCTACCCTCCTTTAGTTTAAAACCATTACCCCTTGTCCTGTCACTACAGGCCTTGCTAAAGAGATCATCCCCATCTTTCCTATAGTCCCCCTTTAAGTACTGGAAGGCCGCAATAAGGTCTCCCCGCAGCCTTCTCTTCTCCAGGCTGAACAACCTCAGCTCTCTCGGCCTGTCTCCATAGGAGAGGTGCTCCAGCCCCCTGATCATCTTCATGGCCTCCTCTGGACCTGCTCCAGCAGGTCCATGTCCTGTCTGTGCTGGGGGCTCCAGAGCTGGACGCAGC
>VZTV01097828.1:8563-48884 GCA_013400875.1 Anhinga rufa | reverse complement strand
CTGACCCCAACTGACCCAAGGGATATCCCATGCCATATGACATCATGCTCAGCATATAGAGCTGGGGGAAGAAGGAAGGGGAGGATGTTTGGAGTGATGGCGTTTGTCTTCCCAAGTCACTGTTACACATGATGGAGCCCTGCTTTCCTGGAGATGGCTGAACACCTGCCTACCCATGGGAAGGAGTGAATGAATGTCTTGTTTTGCTTTGCTTGTGCGCGGCTTTTGCTTTACCTTTTAAGCTGTCTGTATCTCAACCCATGAGTTTTCTCACTTTTACTCTTTTGATTCTCCCCACATCTCACCAGGGCAGGGGAGTGAGCGAGCGGCTGGGTGGGCCTTAGTTGCCTGCTTGGGTTAAACCACGACAGGCAGGTACATTTTTGTTCATCGTGACCCACTTTATTTAAGGCTATCACAGAATCACAGAACAGTAGGGGTTGGAAGGGACCTCAAGAGTTATGGACTTACATTTTTTATCTCTATATTAAAGCACTGTGGAAAATCTGTGTCTTGCAAGAGGTATATTCTTCAGACTTAGGAACTTCTAAATAACTTGGAAAAGTAGACTGAAAATTCATCTCCAGGATATACAAAACACTGGAAGGGTCTACATCTTTCTTACATTAGTTTCTGTGAAGAGGAACTGCACTTTCTCTTCATGTTCCCTCTCTTTCTTTGTAATCCTTTCCAGCTTCTTTCTAGCTCTGTTGTCTCTAATTACTTTCAAATATACCCAAATCATCATCCCTATATTGAAATGAGCTGTCTCTTATTCTCAGCTATGCAGGCCTCTGCTGCTGTGATACCAAAGTCAGGTGTATTTCTAAAATCTAAAATGAGCAAGGTTTAAAAGATTGTCCTACCTGTACTGTTCCTGCTTCCACGGCAGTCTATGGCAGGACTTGTGTTGCTCTGGCAGGACAATTTAATGCTTGCTGTGGTTGTTTTTTAAATAATGGAAAGTGTATAAACTCCTTGTGGTACAGCTCTGTGTAGATAAAGCTGCGTTCAAGCCATCAATTTGAGTTTGAAACTCCACGACATATGAATTAAAATGC
Organism: Anhinga rufa; assembly: GCA_013400875.1. Taxonomy (NCBI): domain Eukaryota; kingdom Metazoa; phylum Chordata; class Aves; order Suliformes; family Anhingidae; genus Anhinga; species Anhinga rufa. Next base: position 47,823 of record VZTV01097828.1, on the reverse strand, counting down.
TAGAATTGCCGTCCTGTGAGTCCGTCTCTGTTTCTGCCTCACTAAGCATTAATTATTGTGGTCTTGACACTGTTCTGCCCTTTTCTTCTCTTTCCTCCTCTCCACTCCCCACTGTCCCTCCCAATGGCTGGGGAGTCTTCCCAGTAAAGCAATCCAGTTCATCTCCCAATAAAGGGCCATCAGCCAACACATTCTGGGCCTAAATTCATCTCATAAGTATTGGTACAGGCTTAAATAAATGCAGCCCCTCAGTTAATGTACTAGATTTCAATGAAATTACATGGGGAATTAATTTTCCCCTGTCTGTAGTCTGAAAAACAATAAAATAGGGAATGCTTAGAATCTATGGCTCGGCTTTCCAAACAGGTTGAAAGACTGGTTCTCGTATGTTGCCCACGAATGTAGACCGTAGCAAGATACTCCTGATGTGCATGTCCTTTCTATACAAACACATAATGTATAGGGCCTTATTGATAAAGACAAAAGCACCTCTAGTTGGCAACTGCGCTGAAAGTCGGCCTGTAGACCTGTAGGGTTATTTGTTACATGTAATGGCAAGTATTTTAGTATCTGTCTGTAATTTCTGCTACATGTGACAACACCTATTCTTGTATGTTTATCTCTGGGTAATAACAAGAGTTATCATTTATGTAGCACTTTACAAAGAAGTGTACCAACAGCAGTTGCAGGAATTAATCTGACAAGGTCTAGCAGAGCGTATACAGTCGGTCTGACATGTGCTGGCAGATGTAATACTTTGTTAACTCTGTGTGGCTTGTGACTTGCACTAGTACCTAAGCAAAAAGCCAAATATCAGGATATTCTAGTGCAACTGGATGGGAAGGCACACAAATAAAGAACTCATGATGAACTTTTCAGCTAAAACTTCATTCCATTGGCTTTTTTTTTATCCCATTCATTCGTCTCCAATCCTTTCTGTCTGCATATTATACACTGTTCTCTTTCTTTACCATCTTTTTCCCCATTGCCCTGTGCCTTTTCCTTCCCAGATGAAACATCCCTCTTTTTCCCGTTCATTGCCCTTAGCAGTTTCTCTCCATATAGTTCGCAATTTCTCTCCCTCACTTCCTCCACGCATCCCGACATCTTGGGCAGGATTGATTGAAGCAATGGTTTCTGAAAGAGCAAACCATTCTCCAGAGTAGTGCTTCTCTCTCTAGAGATACACTACAGATCATTATCTTTCTCTCTCTGTAATGGAGAAACAGAAAATGTGTGAAGTCAGTTGATAGCATAGTAAATATGTAGATGAAAGTCCTTTTGCTGCAAGAAGCATCATAAATATAAGGTACCTACAGGTATTTGATCTGAGCAAAATCTTCCTTGACCCTCAGTGTTCTCATTCCATATCTATGTATAGCTGATGTCTGTAGGAACACACTGAAAGTCCAGATCTGTGCGTTAATTAAATGAAGGGGGGTTTAATATGGAAGATGCAGGAAAATATTGTTTTATCTCTTCCAGAATGGGCAGCACACAAATTGTAATACTTTGCATGCTGATTGTTACCATGATAAAACTGAATCTGCCCAAGAGCCTTTTGCTGCCTCTTCATGGATCAGTTAGGTCTGTTCTCACAGTGGAAAGTGTTTGAACTGTAGCATTACCATTTCAAATTATTTTCTAACTGCTCTCTGAAAATAGAAGAAAAATAAGAATACAATAGTCGGGACCCCTTATAAAATCTTCCTAGAGGAGTCCAAGCATACTCACCATTGGTCTCGATGGAGCTTTCACACATCCTTGAAAGGAATTCATTAAGCCGGAAAAGCTGGCTGGAAACCAGTCTTCCTATAATGTCTTCCATAATTTGCTTCAAGGGACACATTTACAGTCACTCAGCCTTTTTTATAGATCTTGTGCAAGATGAAGGGCTGGGTCACAATTGCAAGACTTTAATGAATAGATGTTTGTTGCATGCCACAACCCAAATAATTTTTCAGGCATCTCAGCACAGTGCAGTCTTTTCAGTCTGGACCTTCCGAAGGATACGCAAGAGGAGGATAGCTGCAGCCTCTGGAATCACAATGATATAGTGACCATTTTTGTTCCAGGTGCTCCTTCTTCCACACTGACCTGTTCAGATGCAGAAAGAAAGCATCCAGCAACTGCAATGTCTACTCTTGATTTTTTTCAGGGACTTGGAAGATTTCAGCTATTTCTTTTTATTCACATTAGCTTCTCTACAGGCTTGTATGGAGACAGATTACAATAGAAAGGCTCCTCCAATTAACAAAACATCACTGAAACTTTGAATATCTATCAGACATGGCCAGACCTCAGGATCACATACTGCTTTTCAAAATAGTCGTAAGATCTTCTTCATGAAGTCTACCTAATTTATGGGAACTGTTTGTCATTTCCATTCCACCAAATGCTGCCATTGGATTATAAAGATTAGAGAGGAAGGGAACAACAACCAAAAAAAAAGAGAGATGTTTTTTTGGGTGTGAAGCTCATAGGAGTTTTACAGTAAGGAAGTAGATTTGGCTGCTGACCTTTGATTAGCAAATACAAAATCATTCAGAAACTTTTTTATCTGAAGGTAACCCAAATTAAGAACTAGCTTCCTTCCTAATTCTCCTTATCTTTCTGAGAAAACTGGGCACATTGACACTGGTCTTTATTTCTGGACATTTTCCACCTGGTCACAAACATGGGAAGTTATGTCTTAGCAGGCTAAGCCAAGTAGCTATTACACAAAGAAACACTGAATGCGTTTGTATATTGCAACAGAAACAGCCTTGAGTCACCATATTGATAGACAAAGGATCACATAGTAAACTTTTTATTAGCAGCCTGGAATTTCTTTTGAAAATGATTCTTTTTCTTTGACATCCCTACATATGTGCTGAAGGATGCTGGTACAGTTCTCTTTCTATCAAAATAGGATATAATGTGTGACTGTGTTCTGGAAAAGTGTTACCTTTTTTAACAGATTTATAATTTTTTAATGTCAGACCGCCACAAAGCTTTCAAGCAGTAGCTGCTGGCCTAAATTACATTAGGAAAGTGCACATTATGCTCCATTTCCCTCAAGGAAGGGGAGGTAAACACAGGCAATCTGGATTGGGAAGGCCAGGGCAGAGGTAAGAAGGCGGCCATCTCCCCAGCATCTTGACTTTTACTGTACTCTTCCTAGGGTCTCTGCTGGATTGATCCATGGCAGTTTCAAAGAAAGATAACAGGGCCTTTCCTGAAATGATCAGAGCCCTTTGCTTTCATGCTGGTACCCATATTTAAGAAAAATTTGTCCGTTATTCAAGAGAGGTAGCTGGTCCTCAGCTTTCCAGGGCAGGCCTGTTAGGCTCTGTGCAGGCAGACACAAGTTTCTTCTGCCCTTGCCTTCTCAGCAGGCATATTAGCTTGGGCACTGAGCCACGCTAATATAGCTCTGTGGCTCCTAGACAGGGGCTGGCACAAGTCTGCTGGCTTGGAGTATGGGCAGGGTGAGCTCACATCTGTCCGCACCTGTCTGTGCTGACAGAGTTAAAAATCAGGGTGGAAAAAGGAAGAGGAGAAAACCTAAATGAGCCCCTCTGAATCCACCTTGCATTAGCAGGCAGAGTGCTCGAAGTCGGGGGGATGCTGGGGTGCAGCCACACGCATGGCAGGAGCTGCTGGGCTGGATCTTCCCTCTGCAAGAGAGGGAGAGGCTCTGGAGCCTTCTTGTTCCACATTGCCCGCAGGAACTCAGCAGGAACAACAGCTCTTGCTGAGTTTCTGCAGGCGGCCCATACACCCATTTCTTCCCAGAATGGCAATACAAAAGTAGCAATTCAAAATACTGAAGAAGGGATATTGTATTCTGCTGAATACCAGCTACTCGAGGAATGGCCAACACAGTGTGATTGTTGCATCCTGAAGGAGAGACAGCGACGGCGTCCACAAAGTGGGAAACAGTATTTATGGTGAATTAGCACTGCTGACAGACGTACCTGGTACACAGGGCTGGTGGCTGCTGTTCCTTCAGTCTGCAGGGAAAAGCAATGCCCTGTAAAGTTCAGTGGCTTTTTGAAACACTTGTAAAATCTGTGCAGCACAACCTGAAACTATTATTACCCAGTTAGTTACAGTGCTGCTAATTGCAACAGTCACCTTATACCAGGGAAGTTGGGCGAAGGAACTGAGCTCAGGAAAAAAGACCACCTTATTTAGGTCCCCATTAGTCCTTGCAGAAGCTGAAATTATGGGACTGACTCCAGCAGGACAAGCCAGGTCACCTGGATTAGACATTTGGGCTTCATATGCAGAGAGTAAGTCAAAAAGCCAGTCTGCTTTCCTAGGTGAAGGAAGAGTTGGTGGGATGTAACCAGTGCTAAATGCTGCATTTGCCGTCGCTCCCCTCCCGTGCCCTCCCCAAAGCTCCAGCCCTTGCCTTGGGGCTGCGCACAGGAACTGCTGTCCTTTGGGCTCCTGGCCTTGGAGGAACCTCTTCTGTTTGGTGCCAAACTGAGCCAGTGTCCTGGTTTCAGCTGGGATAGAGTTAATTTTCTTTGTAGTAGCTAGTATGGGGCTGTGTTTTGGATTTGTGCTGAAGCAGTGGTGATAATGCGGAGATGTTTTGGTTGTTGCTCAGTAGCGCTTACACTAGTCAAGGACTTTTTCAGCTCCCCATGCTGTGCCGGGTGCACGGGAAGCTGGGAGGGGACACAGCCGGGACAGCTGACCCAAACTGACCCCAGGGATATCCCATGCCATATGACGTCATGCTCAGCATATAGAGCTGGGGAAAGAAGAAGGAAGTAGGAGACATTGGGAGTGATGGCATTTGTCTTCCCAAGGAACCGTTACGCGTGATGGAGCCCTGCTTTCCTGGAGACGGCTGAACACCCGCCTGCCCGTGGGGAGCAGTGAATGAATTCCTTGTTTTGCTTTGCTTGCGTGCGCGGCTCTTTCTTTCCCTATTAAACTGTCTTCATCTCAACCCATGAGTTTCCTCACTTTTACTCTTCCGATTCTCTCCCCATCCCACCGGGGGGGAGTGAGCGAGCGGCTGCGTGGTGCTTGGTTGCTGACTGGGGCTAAACCACGACAGCCAGGTTCACTCTTTTTAAGAAACAAGCAGTGGCACTAGGCCGAGCAAAGCCTACAGCGCGCTCTTCTTGCTTGCTGAGCCTGTGTCCAAATTGCTCTGAAAAAGATGGGAAGAGATTTCATCTTCATCACCGTGGTTCTGTTAGCATTTGCCAGCACGCTCTGAGGTTGCCCTTCCAGTCATCTTTCAAGTGACTTGTAGGATTTGGCCTAAATCTAGGTTGCAGAAGAGTTTAGGTGGGAGACTGACCAGGCTTTCAAGCTGAGCAGAAGGGCTCCTCAGGGGTTAGACAATGGTGGTGGTTAGCCAGTGCTCCCTTTGGCACCTCTGGAACTAAGGTGCCTAAATTCTGCCTAAATCCAGAGGTTAAGGAGCATGGATAACACTCCGAGTGCCTTTCTAAGAAAGCAGTCAATACATAACTTGCTTCTCCTGCCCATGGACAGCCTGCATTGTTCGGTTCAGTGGCAGAAGGAAGCGGGGACAGGTGTTTCTTTTGTGCTCACTGAAATGATATCTGTGTGCCCAGGAAGCTGGAAGGGATATCTGAGGTCACCGAGTTCAGCCCTTCACTACTGCAGACAAGCATGATGTAATCCCTTTCATTACACAAGCAAACTCCCATTCTAAAAGTAGTTGGTTCTGCTTGTTTTCCTTTTTTTCTCCACTTGTTTTGCTCTCCTCTCTTCCTGCCGTAAAGTTATGCCCAACCTTAACTTTTGATTTTTGAGCCTGTGTTTTTTTCCAGGCTAGTTTAACCTATTATACTCTTATGTCTAGCCCTTGTCGCCACAGTTTTTGTATTTCTGGTGAGTGGAAATGGAAGATTAAATCCACAAGAAAAGAGCTCAATATCACTGTATTTGTGCGTATGAAATACTCAGCCCACTAGTGCTTGATTAGACAATTTTTGAGATACAGGCGAATGATAATTGCATTGGTCACAATACATTTAACTGAGCATCTGAAGTAGCCATTAAAAAGAAAACCCTTCTAGAACAAGAAGAACTTTTATTTTATTAAACAATTTATAATTCGGTCATATGGTTCTTGAAGATACTTATAGCTGAATTATAAAGTAGCTTATTTCACTTAGTGTCACTTTACATTTTACCAGCTGGAAGATCTGCAAAGTGTTTCACAAGGCAGAGATAAGTCCCCTGGAACCTTCCAATTGCATCTGAAAAACTTGGGCTCCTTTGCTCTCCCTTAGTCATAGCACATTCCAGCTACCAGCGATGTACCAGTCAGCCAGAGCCCCCACCAGCAATCTGGCACCTTTTTGCTCTTCATCTCTGTCACATCAGACTTGAGACATGATTTGAAGCCGGTTTTGTCATGGAGGTAGAACAGAAAAGCACAGGCTTGGGAGCAAGATGATGAGGGTAGAAAAATGTTCGCTAACTGTGTGCAGGTGACTGTGGTTAAAAGGAAGTGTGAACATTTGCTGGCTTGCCTAGCACAACAGAACACTTCAAGCGGCCTTCCCTTGTGATACATTCAAGGCAATTTTATTTTGAATTTCTTTCCAAGTAAAATTTTAAACTTGGGTTTTGATCAGTTTAACACATTGGTCCCTGGGACATTCTGCTCAATGCCTGTAAGACTGCTGCTTCTTCCCGTCCGTCCTCAAAGCTTGGCTCTCCCCCATCAGCTATAAAATCTAAAAACTTGGATAGATGTAATCAGCAGTACATATATTGATTCACAATAATACAAGACCAGTTGGAATTTGTATATATGCATAATCAGCACTACACTTATTGATTCACAATAACACAAAGCCAATATTAATTTATATGTATGTATAATCAGCATTGCATGTATTGATTCACAATAATACAAAATCAATTTGCAAGTAAGTATGTACTCCTGAACTGCACGTAGCCATTTGGATGTCTCGACTCGTGGTTCGTGTGGAGCAGTCACTTCTGTAGGCCAGTGCTGTAAGTAGTTCCACAGACACGTCCAGATCCTGGGTGCACCGACAGCCTCTGCAAAGCCTCGTCCCCCTGCGAGGGTTTGGCTGCTGCTGCTCAAGCCCAGCTCAGATGTGGCGCAGGTGCGACCTGGGAGCAGGCTGCCGGGAAAGGAGCTGCGTGAGATGAGCTGGGAGAGGCTCTGTCGGGGCCGACCCCTTCGCTCGGGAGTTGCCTTTGCTCCAGTCCTCACCCCGGGTCCTCGCCTGGGCGATGCTGCAGCTACGCCTGAGCCTGGCCACGTCCCTCACAGCCCCTTCCTTGCCTTCCTGGCTTGATCGCGGAGCAGCCTCGTCCCGTGCCCAGGCTGGTGCTCCCTGACCCTGCGCACAGGGCAGTTCATGCAGACGAAGCCGAGACGTGCTCTCCTCGCCTGCACCGGGGCGGTACGTGGGCCGTGCTCTGGGGCAGGGGAAGCACAGGCACATATTCCTCGCATTCAGGATTAGCAGTTCTGGGCCCTGTTCCTGAGCAGGCACCTGAGTGCTGTGGTCATGTATCTTTCTATAAATTATTACTTCACTTCATCACTCGCAGCCTCTTTTCATCACCTCTTCCCCTTCAGACTGATGACTGTTTTGGGATGGAAGGCTTTTTTCCTCTCTAGCTGGACCAAGGCCATTCAATGGAGTGAGCAGCAGGAGGTACTGAAAGGGAGATACTGTTAGCACTGTTTCCACATACCCAAAGACTGATCTTTATGCAGCTGAGACTACAAGGGATATCCCTTAAAATAAAGGCCAGCTTATTACCCATCTTCTCCGACTCCTGTGGAACGAAATATCCTGAAGTTGAGAGGAGCTGCTGCACAAAGCTTCTTTATAGCTCTCAGTGTGCCTTCTTTGCTGGCTCCAGCTGCCCCTACACTCTGTTTTTCCTCAGTCTTTTCTTCAATATTTTTTCCAGTTGACTTAGTTATTACAGTACATGGACCAGACTGAGGAAAATACACTGAAGGTTGGAGCTGGCAGAGCCGGGAGAGCTGCGAGGGAAGTGCTTTTGCCATCCAATGACATCATCTGCGCGTTAATTGGTCGCATTCCCGCAGATGGGAGGCACTGGCCAGCGTCCTTGGGCTTACTTCCGTGATACAGAACAGAGACGGTGCCTGTCTCCTGCCAGCCTCTTTCATTGCCAGCCTTCTGGCAAAGCTTAGGACATTTATAAAAACAGTACAGTACTTTATTTAGCCTCTAGTGAGAAAAAGTCACTTCACAGCTCCAGTTTAGGCACAAGGCACTAACAAGCAGGTTAAAAAAAAAAATCCCTTACATAAAAACATTTCAAATGAATACATGAAAGTTGATTTGTATTCCAGATGACCTCGCAAATCAGGAGATTGAGCTGTGCCTTTTATCTCCAGCGAAATGGGTTCAAATCCTGATTAGCCCATAGAGGAAATTCCATTTAATGGTCTAATTTTGGTGGGCTGAAAAGCTGTTCCCTGCCTAGAACCACCACCTATTATGGCATGATTGGCAGTCTGTGTTCAAGACAGAACAAGAACTTCACCTCATCTCTACTCCTATTACTTCATCCTGCCATCAGCTCGCACTACCTAACCCTCCACTTCCAAAGAGCCTGAGAAAATAGACAGGGTTTGCAGCGGGAACAGAGTCACGGCAGCTGTGCCCGGGCAGAGCAGTGCGTGCGTGCGGTTAATGGGGCTGTGGTGGTGCCAAGAGGAGAATGGCGAGGTGGCAGAGGGGAGCCTGAGAAAACAAGGAGGAAGCTGCTGGAGGAAAGTTTCAATGGAAGGAGATGGAAAGTAGACAAGAAGGGGGAAAATGGGGAATGAAGATGGACAGGGAAAGGATGCATGGACAAGCAAAGGGTGGGATGCAGGCATACCCGGAGCTGAAGGCAGTAAATCAAAACGAGTATAACTGTCTAAAAGGCAGAAAGAGACGTCAGCTGTGGGAGGGAGTCTCTCAAGGTCACGCCATGGAATGGTCTCACTGTGTCTGGTGGTCCTGGTTGGTATAGACATGGCCTTAGTGACAAAAATATCATAGCACTGTTTTTTTTCCCAAGTCTTCATCCCTCAGAGCATGAAACGCTCTGTTCTGCAGGGGAGCGGAGGCTTTGCGAGACTGATCAGCAGCCAACTCAGGTCTCCATCATGTCTTTGCAGAAGCCACAGATTAAGAAAAGAAATGCCCATCTCCAGTCTAATCAGTACAGTATTTCCAAGATGTTTGGTTGCATTTCTTCTACCAGCATGGGAAGCTCGCGTGGTGTCCTGCTAGGTGTGCTCTACAGGAAGAGTAAGTGGAGGAAGGCAACAGAAATTTGTACTGTGACTCTAGTGAGCCTTATGACCCTGTTCTGCGCAGTGCTGTGAGCAGACACAAAACATCGTCAAACAAAGACGGCTGCAGAAGTGGATGAAAACTTCTAGGTGATGGCTACGAAGGTATTGCTGTCACATTAGGAGGGCATTTCAGCCAGGCCTCACTGTTTTCTTCGTCCTTTTCATAACCACCTTGAGCGTGAGAACAGTGAATGCCCTTAGAAAACTCGCTGTTTGGGGTGGTATTACTAGGGACAACAAAATCTGAATTTAGAATGGCATTGGGTAAAAATATTACAAAATCAGCCCGACAAGTAAGTGCAAACTACTGCACTTTGGGAGGAGAAATGCAAAAAGCGGACCTCCCGGCTGGGCAGCAGCGTAAGGAGGGACCGGGGGCGCAGAGTGGACTAAAGGCTGAACATAAGGACGATACTGGATGTCCTTTTCTGGCTGCAGTTACTCCAGCACCGAAAGCTGCTGTCCATAACCCTGTTGCTCATCATCTCCACTCACCTGACGTTTTGGCTTCTTTATACCTCCTTTCGCCTCAGCCTTACCCGGGTCTGTTAAACTGACAATTAGGGAAGACCTGTTACTTGAATTATTGACTCTAACCTGGATCATTTACCCAGATTGTGTTAGGGAGCGATTATACGGCAGCGATGCTGGTTGACCTGGGAGGGGGAGAGCCTGCAGCTGAGGGGTGGTGATAAGCAGCTGGAGTGGGTGAAAAGAAATAAACTCTTCACCCAGCTCAGCTGCAGGCAGAACAGGATGTGTGACTGCGACCTAAGACATAGGAGATAATTATTCTACTCCACTTGGCACCGGTAGGGCCTCAGCTGGAATACAGTGTCCAGTTTTGGGCACTGCACTGTAAGAAAAATGTAGACAAACTGGAGAGAGTCCAGGAGAGAGACACTAGAAATATCAGAGGCATAGAAGGAACAACCTAGGAGGAAATGTTGAAAGGATTGTTTATTTAGTCTGGGAAGAGCAGAGCCTAAAGAAGAGGCATGATAAAAATCTTGCAATATGTTGAAGTTTATTGTAAGGAGGGTAGTGATAAATCTTTCCCTATGGCCACTGGGGGATAGGGAAAGAAGGAACCAGCTTCATTTGCAGCTAATAAAATTTAGATTTGACACTAGGAAAAACTTTCCAGATAAGAAGGCGATGAAGTAAAGCTAGCAAGGAAGTGCATGGGTCTTGTTAAAATTAATAATAAAGGTGTTTTATTTAAATGATGCGCATCGAAAGAATAAAGATGTTTCTTGTTGAAATCACTGTTCTGGGCTAGTGCCTGGGACTGGACTTCCACACGTCGACAGTACAACCATGTGGATGCGCGTGCAAGACCTAGCTCTTGCACTGCAAGTTTCAGGGCAGATAACTCTTTTTTTTCACGATCAGCGTGTACAAAACCCAGCATCTGGTGACTGATCTCTTCTTGCAGGATCTCTACGTATTGCTGCAATACAAATAAGCCATCATGTAACACAAGGATTTGTATAAAATTTTACAAATACAGGAACAACCTTTCTCTTATGCTTTCATTTCTGGCTCCACTGTATTTTTTTCCTTGCAGGTTCATATCCTGTATCTCTAATCCCTTCTTTGTAGATTCGCTGTGCGTGTGCAGCTGGAGATATATCCAGTGATTGCTGTTAATCCTTTGAGTGTTCTTACATTATACAGCATATGTCCAGTGAAAGTTCTGTCGTACGGTTTTAGCGATACTCGCTGATCCTCCAGTGACGCTACTGGGAACAGAAAATCGCACCATCGTGTTTCCATCCCGGGAAGTTCTCAGGCTGTGAACTGGGTTTTCTTCCACAGCAGAGAATCAAAGAACCTCTTAGTATTTTCAGAAGTTCAGTTGAATGTGTTTGCAAACTTAGAAAAGAACCGGAAGGTTGGTCTAAAGGCCGGGTGTGGAGGTACGAAGTCAGCCCAAAGGTCCCACGCCGGGTCTTTGGACTTGCCGGTGACCTTGCAGAGGTCCAAATCTATGGCTGGTCTAAATTTTTTCTTGAGACTTACGATGGAATATGGATTTTTCTCATGAAATAAACTCTACCAGGGAATATATTTGCTACAGAATGCACTTTCTAACCTTCACCTGTTTGGATTTTAAGTGTAACTTTAGCTATGAGGGCTTTAGATTTTCTGCTGTTTGGTTTTAGTTTAGTTGCAAAATCTGTTAGAGGTGTTTTACTTTAAATTCCTGATATATGTGCTTAACCTTCATTCCACCTTGAGATAATTTATCTTTACATGAACACTAATCAAGAAACCTGAAGTCATGGCTACTGCGGCATACTTCTAATATTTTGAAGATGGGTAATATTAAGCCTAAATCCCATTTAAAGAGTATATTCATTGGAGCACTAGGGCAGTACAAATCAGCAAAACAAAAAGCCAGTTAAACTGCGTTTATAGTTGCTTTGCTTTCCGCAAAAGCACAAAGCACCCACGGGGCATTAGTTCCCTTATTAATTAATAATCTTTTTACAGTTCTTTGCAGAAGATAGGTGTCTGCAGCATCTGTTGTAAGAACCAGGAAGTGGTCAGTCATGTCTATTAAAATAAGCTGGGAAAGGAAACCGTGCCTCATGAACCTCCTCTGCCGGGGGTCGCTGAGTCACAGGAGAACTTCTGGAGATGGTTCGAGCCCACAGCACCACTGGGAGCCTTCTGGTTGTTCAGCAGGGGATTAGGATAACCGTGTGCTCCCAGGTCTTCCTGTCACAGCTGCAGCAACATGAAAGCTTTACTGGGATAGAAAGAGAAGACAGGAAAAGAGTGGAGGGAGGAGAGGGGGAACTCATCTGCCCTGATTTAGATATTGAACAACTGGACTTCAAAGACTGTGTTAGTCACCCCAGGCTCCACATACAGTCAGTGGAGAGGAAAAGGAACTCAAGAGCGATATTTGTCTCCTTTCAGGACAGGAAATGCCTGTTTCTCTGCTGCCTGTATGAGACATCCAGGTATCTAGCTACTTGATATGTGAAGTTAGGTGAGATGACCTTGCATGGCCTATTGGTTATGGCACTCTCCTGGGCTCTGGCTTCAGGGACTTCTGATAGAGTTTGTGCAAATTACAGGTCACACAGACACAAGCAATAACGAACACACAGTCTCCCTCCTTCCTCCAGCCCAGGAGAGCACATTATCACAGGGGGTGAGCTATTGCTGAGGAAAGTGGGAGCTGCGTGCTTGAACGTCCTCCTACAGGAGAAGGAACTCAGTCCAGGCGCCACTTCCCGCAGAGTGCTTTTACCATTGAGCGACTGCCTAAAAGTGGGAACCACCTCCTCTACCGTCCCTGCTCTGTCTGCGAGGCAGTAGCGACTACCATTACCTTTGGTAAGGAGGAAGGCTACTATTGAGGTCTTGCCATGACCCAGAAGCCCTGACAGACAGGACGCTTTAGGGAGCTTAGACTGAAGAGCTCTTTCAGAGGCCAAGATGGACTTGGAAGTGAGCTGGGCGCTGAACTTTTCAGGCTCGTCAGGCCTGAGGCTCTACCTAGGCAGGAGCATGAAACGTCCAAGTTAAAAGTATGCCTCTTCACTCATCCATACCTGACATCTAGGCAAAGCAAACCTGACATCTCTCTCACGAGGGTATCAAACTAAGCTCTTGCTGGCCTTCCCCTGGGTTTCCGACAGCCCTTGGACGATCCGTGGTAGATCACAGGGATGAGGCACCGGCTGAAGGGCTCTAGGTGACGGCTACTCCAGGGCACTGCTGTTTTCCCAAAGCCTTGCAGCATGCCACAGTTACAGCCTTGCAGGCAGAAGGCTGTGCTGCGGGCCGGTGGGAGGGAGAGCGGGAGGAGGAACGACACAACGCATTACAGCCAGAGAAGAGAAGAGGATTCTGCATCAAGGATTATGTAACTTTTGACATGTCCTATATATCACGATCCAGTACCAGGGAGCTAACGCTGTGCTGTGCCGTGTTAATAGTGCTTGCTTTAGACAGTTATTGTTAAATGACATTACTGTCTTGTCAGAGGTTCTCCATTTCATGTCTACTGTGTCCCTATGGGGCAGCTCCTTAGACAGTGCCTGCTGCGTGACACCACGCCAGAGCGGCACGCTGCACGTGCCCATGCCCGGGCAGTGGCAAGGGAAGCCACTCGTGTCTCCTGCTTCAGCTCCTTGCAGAAGGAGGGAGGCTTACAGATGAGCCTTTCACCCATTAGGACCTGGTTTGCATTTAATTGCACCACCGGAATAGGAATCCTCGTCCTTTGGGAAGTAAAATCCTTTGGCACTGTAACCAGACCAAACCCATCTTTGCTGGCTTTATGGCCCCTGATAGCTTTTCCACATTTCACATGGGACTGGGCTCTCCAATGCTTTTTACAAGCTTGACCAACTCCCTCCAGCCTCTGGAGGGGTTTGTTTTCCCACTGCTATTTTGCTTTTTCCAAATGAACTCCACACCTTGATTTATTTACTTACTTTTTTTTTTTGCGGCAGAGAAATGGGCAAGTGAAAGCGCATCACGTGTAACGTCTGGGAACAGCGCGGAGGCAGCCAGGCAGCCGTTGCAGGGGTTTGGCACCTCGCGCGGGAATGAGCACATGCAGGTAGAATGTTATTCCGCTGCTCCTGCTGAGTGCTCGGCAGTTCGCTCTCAGCTGAATCCTGAAGTCGAGCAAAAAGCAGCTGGTTAAGGTGGAATTTGAAAATCAGTCATAAGATAAACAGGTTGCAACATTAAGCGCTCTCCAAGGGAAAAGCAGCGTGCAGCATATGTTCTTACTTTGGAAGATATTTAAAAAAAAACTTTAATGGACCCTTTACTGGCTTACGCTAGTGGAGCTGTTAATTAATTAAATAACTATATGTGAACGGCATCCATTGGGAAAGAGCCTCACAGCTTCCAGATGCCAGTTATTGGCCCCATTACGGGCCTAAAACTATTACAGTAAATCATTACGTGCTCCAAGATGAACTGGCACACGATTGCTGTGAGGAAGGATGGAGCTATTCTCACTCGTGCCATTTTGTGCCAGTTTTTATCTAGTGAGATTAATTAGTACTTTTAGAAGTGCAAGTCAGAGCTATAAAATATTAAAGGATATTCCATCAATGGAATGGAGACATGCTTAAGCAGGGCTTTTAAAACTTTTGGATGTTGACGGATAGATGGGAGTTGGAAGAGACAATGAGCAACATCTGATTTTGATTTTTTTTTTTATAAAGGTCAGATTTATAGCTAGTGGGACTGCATGAAGTCTCCTCTGTGTGCTGTGGGAATACTCAGAGGAGGACATTAAAGTTTATCACTGAAGTTCAGGTGCCAGGTAAGCAAACAGCGTCTCAGGCCAAAACCAATCATTTAAGGCAGTTATTCCAAATACAAAATCAACCAGAAAGTATTAAATAACCTTTTAGCCTGGATCCTCTGCCAGGAGGGGAACATTTCCTGACATTGGATGGCAGCCTAGAATCTATGATCTGGCCTGGAAATGGCTTTTTTTTTTTCTTTTTTAATTAATAAGCTATAAATTTTCACCCCAAATGACCACTGTGGACCTTTCTGTCTTCTTAGGCTGTGAGAGATAAAACCACTGACTCACCTACATCATCCCTTGCCCAGACAGACTGTCCTTTGAAAGTCTTCTTGCCTGCTTGGTCTGTTTTGAGCCCAAAAGCCGAGTACTGAAGAGGCACTCCAGGGACTGTTTATACAGTTTAACCAATAATTAGTTCTTAGAGACATTAATTCATGGGCAGACACTTCCTCTGAGAAATTATTCCACAGCTGAAAGTCCTCCCGCAGCTGGACGAGGCAGGCTGAGCACACAGACCCAAAGATTTTACAGCCCCTCAGCCCAAGGTTGGGAGGCGCAGTGCCGAGGGGACCTCCGCCGCCGTCCTCTTGCTCGGAGCCCCCGTCCAGACCATGCACAAACTCTCTCTCCTGAGTGCAGTAGTTCGAGTGGGGCCAAGGGGGCTGCAGGGAGCCACAGCGGTGCCTTTGCTGCTGCCGATAACCAGCGACAGCCCTCCCACGCAGCCCCGCCAGGGCAGACTGAGAGATGCCATCACTGATAGACATCCGCTGCTTACCGCAACAACCTGTTTGCCCAGAAGGACAGAGGAGATCTCCCACGGCTCAGTGGGAAAGCGTCCCCCGACTGCTCCAGCACAAAGAACCTCCACGTACGCCCCCGAGACACATACCAGGGGGTGGCGGAGGGGCTGCAAGTGAAATGCAGCTCTGCTGCTTGGCCACTCACGTCCAGGTCAGGCCAATTGCTTCGAGGACGACACCCCTTTCCTACACCTTGGTGTACGGGACACAGTGTAGACCGCGTGTCCAATGACTCTTCACCATGGGTAGAAAAATTAGGTCTTTATTGGGTGTGAGGAGTCACAGGAGAATCGATATCTCAGGAAAACCAACCTCATCCCGCTGCTTCTCCTAAAGCGAAGGTAAGGCCACAGTCAGAAACCACATTCACACAAACGCTACCAGAAAGCGTGACTTACTGTATGAGAAATACGTGACTAAGAGTTTACTGACTAACCCCTAGTTAAAGGAAATAAATTGATTTATTATAAGAGCATGACAAATTGAGGCACCGGTCTTGCAAGTTGGTCTGTGTGAGCAAATCCCTGTGTCCACGTGGCTCTGATAGGGCCCAGTAAGGCTGAGAACTGGGTGTTGTAGTTGCCAAACCAGCAATACAGCTGGCTCGATAGCAAAAGTTTGGAAAGTTTGTGTTTGTATTTTTCTGACGCGCCTGAGATTTGGGTGGGAGCCATGGAACCTACGGAACCTAAGCTGAAGCGCAAGGACAGACGGCTGCTTTGTCAGCAGGGCAGCCTTTCCCAGTGTGTGTGCTGGTAAGAAAGCACTGCCTTTCCTTTGCCTTTAGGACCTTGGATCTGACAAGGGGAGTGTCACTATGTGTCCAACACAAACAAAAAAATGAGCTGAGCCAAGAGCAGCCCAGTGCTTGTCTCCCATTCCCTGGCTGTAACCACAAGAGACTCCTCTTGGCTTGTGTGAGAGTGGGAGGGAATGCAATCACCAAGCAAAAAATGTTGTTTCTACTTGATAGTTTAACGTTATGTAGGCAGCAGTTATGCTTTTCTACTGAGCATACTTTTCTACTCCATGGAATCTTAGAGTGACCCATCTTTTGCAGCGGAGAAAATGAAACTGAGATAGGAAAATACAGCTACTTTTTTTCTGTGATACAGATTATTATTATTATTTTGGTTGGTTGTTTTTTTCTGAGTGGAAGGTTTATACCACAAAGACCAGTGTGATGTTAAACCATCAACACGATGATGGATGTGTTTGACCGCAAAGGACTACAAGTGACCGGGGGCATGAATAGTATAGAGGAGGAGAAGCAAGAGATGTTTAGATCGTGGATTTTGATAGAGAACAAGGTGGAAGCGAGTGCAAGTCATCACAGCCTGGTAACGGGACACCGGCCTCTGTGCAGCGAGGCTGTGGGTACCGCTACAGGCCTCTGGATTGCAATGGGAGGTGACAGCGACTGTCAGCACAGCCTGCCTTCCTTCTCCAGTCATCACCAGCTGGCTCAGTGTGTGCATGTGCTTTTATAGCCTGCACAAGAATTTTTTCATGCCCCAGGTTCTGAGTATTTTAGGAAAGAAGTAGGAAAAAGGAAGCCAGCCATATATGATGGTTGTGCGGCCAGTGGTGGATTTTGACTTTCCATTTGGAGGAATAATGGACCACTGTCACTTATCTGGTTCAGTTACGTGTATTCTGGCAGACGCAGCTGGAGAAAAGCTTTAGGTATAGATGCAAAGTCCAGTCTGACTTTGTAGAGATGTATGCATACCCTTAACTTTAAAGATATAAATTTTCCCATTGACTTCCCTGGAACTATTCATGCATTAAACATATGCATGAGCCTTTCTAGAAATAGGGAATATAAATGACACTACCAAAATAGTTAACCAGAAATACTTTCTGTACAATGAAATAGGAGAATTTACAGGAGCGTGCACATAGGAGCTCTTAAGAATAGATAAAATCTAGGCCACATTGTTAAAGGACAAGGCATTGTTGCTTATGTACGAGAGGGTGTTTCCAGCTACCCGTAGTGCAGACTAGAGTACAGTCTGCATTCGTTACATTCATTAAGCAATTTACTGGAATTTAGCATGTGGTGGATTGGCAGGAGGCAACTTTAACTTGGGTTGTGCGGCTGAGATCCTTTCATTGTGCTGACGACCCTGAGTCATGCCAATAGATCAGCACACCCAGTAACGCATTTCTGCTGGTGGCTTCTGGGCAAAGTCAAAACTCCAACAATGCCACGAGGGCCTGACAAAGCGAACTGATAAAAATGAACAAGATCTACATCACTTAAGCAGTCTGTTGTGGGCAAGATACCCAGAGTCCGGTGATAAGGAACAAGTTATTATTCAAGGAGTATCTTCTCCAAGCTAGTAAGACTTCTTCCATTAGTTGTTAGCTTCTCATTTTAGTTTTTTTATATTCACATGGGGAAGATTTCCATTTTTGTTGTATCTGCTTCTTCACGAAGGTTTAGGTTTTCTTGAGAGGTTTATTGTTTAGCTTATGCTGTAGTCATTAGCATTTAAATCTATAGGTTGTTCTGGAGTTACCACGGCCTGTGTTTGTGAATGTTAGCTACACAGACTGCCAGCAAATAAGCAATACTGTGACTGGAGCTAGTGGTTGGAGGTGAACATGAGCCCAGCCTACAGCACTATCGAATCCATTTTGTGGCTGAAGGCCAGTAGTTTTTTCAAAGCTGCGCTATACTCAAGCCTTCTAGATCTGCGTTTGCTAAATCATCTTAAACCAGACCTTTAAGCTTTGCTGTTCCGTGGCAGAAGTTTTGGCAAGCTGCATTCTCAGCTATCTTCTACGTTTCCTTTCATGCATTAAAAATGGGTACTTGAACAAGGCCATCAGCTGCAAGTCTACAAAAAGGCAGCTCCTTATTCAGGAGTACTTAAGGCTTTTATACAATTTCACAGGATTGGGGGGGTTGATTCTTTGTATCAAGCCTACACTCTGACCTCTCTTTTCTTCTGTATTCAAAACCCAATGTCACCCGACCCAGGATTATCAGGATCTGCTTTTGAGTATCAAAACCAATGAACTAGAGAGAAGAAGACCTGTGGGGAAACAAGGCAAGTCCAAAATGAGATGAGGCTCCCATCTCTACTTGTATACAAGTAATACAAGTCTCTGCTTGTATTTATTCTGGTTTACAAAAGGCTTCTTCTGGCACAGGGAGATGCACTGCCCTGAGCTTTGGCACACTGTTGCAGACAGGGAGGAAATCTGGGGCAGGAGACCACAGTGTAAGAAAATGCACCTTGCAGTCAGTTTTCATTAAACATGCTGGAGCTAAAGGGTTTCTCCGTTCCCTTTGAATGTTCTGTTTCATATTGTGATGGCTTTGCAAGATGAAATGCCTTCTGTCCTAGCTCTGTGTTGCTCTCATTCACAAGAATCCGAGAGACAGCTAAATGTATGTTTCAGTGTGGGGATGAATTAACATTTTAGTTCTAGTACATCCTACCCCATAATTATACTGAATGGTTTTTGGAAAGACAGTCTGAAAACCTACCTGATTCTCAGGAATAATGGGTTTAGCTTCAAATAAATGGCAGGACAACAGTGACACTGAAATGCTCCAGAGCAGAGATTAGCTGGTTACCAACTCTAAATACTGGGAACTCAGCACATTTTGAACTTTTATACCGGTATTTGGTGATTTCTTACCCTAACAGAAAGCACTTTCCTTTGTGTTACCGTCAAGCTAGACCTTGCTCCTGGAGAATACAGGCTGTAGGATCAAAAGATCTAGAAAATCAGCCTTGTTGTTCTGCGTCTGCATGTTTCCATCTTTAGGCTCTAACTCGGTTGTGCTGTATATGTAAAAGTACAAATTCAGAAGGAGCAGTTCAAAGTTTTACTCTTGGCTTTCAGACGCTGCAGAATTATGTTCTCTTTATATCCGGCACGTTCATTTAAATACCTCTGTAGCTCCGCCTGCACCATCTTTTAGTACTCCCTCCTACTTCTCCCCATTGCCCATGGTATCTTCGATCAATCCATGAGCGGAACACCACTGCTGTGTAACGCACAGTCCGAACGGGAGTATGGCTTCAGTCCAGAAAATAAACCCAGAGACTGTGTCCCTTTCTTGCCTTTCTGTGGGTAGGATACCACACACACTATATGACTTACCAGAAAAGGAAGTATTGTGAAATTTTGTTTCCTGGAAGAGTTATTAGTAGTGGCAATAAAAACCCAAACACAAAAAGAAAAGCCTGTTTTGAAATCTCAACACTGTTATGCTGCTCTGACTCATTAACATTCAGTTCATGGCCAGTACTGCAAGGGTAGGGTAAAGTGTCACCGAAACTGGTGGATACAACCTCTGTCCTTCATTCAGAGCAGCAAAACCACTTGAGTTTCTTTACAAAACAAAAGTGACTTCAACACAAAACACAGGCACGCGATCCCACCAGAGCAGAGCCACATGTAAAGCTAAGGAATTCAATCAACATGAGAGAAAGGGGTTTACTTGGTGGTTTCCATACTCCAGGACAGCGGTTAGGAGTCACCGCCACCACATTTGAGCATCATGCTCTAGAGAAGACAAGCCTGCTCGCCCCATGTCAGGAGGAACATTCCTCCAGGAGCTGTGCTGGACCTCCCAGCAGGCACCTCCAGGTGAAACACTCCTTCAGGCTGCACTGCTGGTGATCGGTCACTGGGGTGAGTTACTGATGTCAGTGTGAGTTGATCTGCAACCAGCAAAAGACCTGAGAAATGTCAGAAATTCCCGTTTCCACTGCTGAGAAAGGCTGATTTACTACCGTGGTGAACACAGTGAAAATGGAGTGCGTTAGGATTTACCTTCTGAGTCCAGGGGGGTCCCACTTACGCTCTTGCCATGGTGGGAGATGAAACCTTTGCTGAGCATCTAGCAGCCAGTGGTGCCTTCAGGAGGCTGAGCAGTGGATCATGGGCGCTCCCTGACAGGCCCCACACAGCTGAGCCCTGCCTGCCTCCAGCGAGCTCCAACTGCTCTTTTATTTAAGCACACCTGTGGGAGCGAAGGAGAAAGTTCAGCCAGTTGTTAGGATGCTTATGGCATCCCACAGGACACTTCCACAAAAATTTGTGCTAGCAAATACTTTTGTGCATCTGCTCTGAGGGACAGGGATGTTTAAGTTTTAATCTTTAGCCAAGGTCTTCAGGCTTAATATGCTCAGAGCGCTCGTGCAGGCCATTTCAATCAATGGGAAGGGTTGCGTAGCATCAGCCTGCAAGGTTTGTCGTGAAAAGGATTGCAGAATAATCATATTTTTAATGCCTCCCTGGTTTTTAAAGATGGTGAGCCCCTTCCTTTAACTGCACGGGCTATTCACACACCTGGCTCTACTGACTTGGGTCTCTACTTGCGACCTGGGTTTGTTCAGCCTGGAGAAGACTGAGGGGGGACCTTATCAATGTTTATAAATATCTGAAGGGTGGGTGTCAGGAGGATGGGACTGGACTCTTTTCAGTGGTGCCCGATGACAGGACAAGGGGCAACAGGCACAAGCTGGAACACGGGAAGTTCCACTTAAATATGAGGAAAAACTCCTTTGCTGTGCAGGTGCCAGAGCAGCGGCCCAGGCTGCCCAGAGAGGCTGTGGAGTCTCCTTCCCTGGAGCCATTCCCCCCCCGCCTGGACGCGGTCCTGTGCCCCCTGCTCTGGGTGTGCTGCTCACGCAGGGGGCTGGACGAGATGATCTCTGGAGGTCCCTTCCAACCCCTACCGTTCTGTGAGTCTGTGTGAATTCCATAGCTTCACTGCATGCAAAACTGGTCAATATCATTTGCTTAGGTTATTCTTAAATTTTATTAATAGCATCATTTTCTTCTGATGGGTGAAAATACAAGCACCTGTATAATTTCACAAAATGTGACTTTATTGTCAGAGAAGTGCTGCTGATACTATGGTAATGGAAGTGCAAGCGGTGGCAGTAGTCTCGCTGCAAAACCACAAAGTTAAGGCGTTAAAATAAAGGACGAGGGGAAGTTCAGTCATGACGTTGTAAGCAAAAGCTGCCCACCATGGGGCAAGACAGCTCAGCAGCCACAGAGACAGGGTGGCCTCCCACCAGCCTCCCACTTGCCAGAAGGGGTTGAACTGTGTCCCATCTCCAGCTGGAAGGAGCTGCAACAGGAGCTCCGAGTGGCAATCTGCTGTTCCCACCAGGACAAGCTCAAAAGAGTCCAGAGGAGCAGAACAGCAGTTCTGGTGGCATGTCCTTTCCAGCCAGGTTTTGCTCTTCATGGTGGCTACTGGCTGCTACAGAAGCCTGTTTGCTGTTTCCAGCTAAGCCATTCCTCACCACTGTGGGCCTTTTTCCACAGGCTTGAGTGGAACGGGGCCCTTTGACTGCCAGCTTTTGATGACCACGCAGCTTTCCTTTCTCCCATGCTTTAGCAAAGCCTTGAGGAGTTCCCCTAACAGCCTCCCCTCTTCTTCCCTACTTCTCCCCTTCCCCTCACTTCCCTATTCAATCCAGGCAGTCGTTAACACCCAGCTTCTGGATGGTTTGGCTGTGCAAGTTCATAGCCTTGTTGGATGAGAAATTAATAAGCTCTTATTTGTTACTCAGCTTTGCAACAGTCAATTTTTATACAATACTCTTCACATTTTTATACCCCAGAGGCTCTTCCCACTTGCAGCATGGCTCTATCTTGGAGACTCTTTCCCAGCTGCCCTTCCACATGTTTGGAACCTGAAGAATAAACCTCCATCATTTCAGGGATGGTATTAGGTGCCTCAGACAAGCTGGGTTGTTCCTCCACAGTATTGCATTTCACATCAGTGAGGCAGTATGTGATCAGCCTTCAGATTGACTGGGTAGGGAACCTGCTGAGGGCCACTTAGGAAGTGCCATCATACTGCACTGCTACAGCCAATACGTTCCTTGGAGGACACGTCCCTATCCATGAACCAAAACAGAAGAGGCATGCTGCTTTTTGAGGATGGCTAAGGAGAGCCCAGCAAGTAACATACCGCTGGTATTCACTATACTAACGCCTCCTGATGTTGGGTGCAGCTGGAACGGCACAACTGTTTTGGCTGATATCTTGGAATCATAGAATATCTCCAGCTGGAAGGGACCCATAAGGATCATCGAGTCCAAGTGCCACTGTGCAAAGCAGTGAGAAGGTTCTCCTGGCCTTACAATGTTGGGGACACACTAGAGTAATTTCTGTACTTAAAAATCTCATCCCATATTCCCTGAGATGGTAATTTTTTGGTGCTGCTAATGTAATGCCATTTTACAGTAAGTTGTGGGTTTCTCCAGGACTGATCTTATTTGTGCCCTGTGAATTGTGGTGTGCCGTGTGGTGCCTTGTTTACTTCTGCAGTCATTCTTCAACAGATCAGAAAAACGCTCTGCTATTATTTTGCAAGTCAAAAGCAGCTTCGAAGTTTTTAAAACTGCCTGAGATTTTACTGAGCAGAAATCAACCTGCTTTGATGAGATCTCCACTGATATACCCTGATTTTCTAAACCCATTCATTGCATGGTCCAAATATGGCATAGATTGTCACACGACTTGGGGATAATACTTCAAGTTGTGCACTTCTGTGGAAAGGGTTCTTCGCTGACCCTGGTGACCACACAGCACCAGAGATTGGGGGTCAGCTGGTGGCTCAGAGATGGTACTGCTGAAGCACTGACCGAGCCCAGAGGATGGGTTTGCAGTTGGTTTGCAGTTGGTCTGGCCGTTCAAAGGCTGTGGACTTGCTATTGCATTTTCACTGACCACTGTCATTGTATGGGATATGTGGAAGACTGTTAAAAGTTGGAAAGCATGGCTCAAACCTGCCCCAGATGACAATGCCCAGCACCATCTACCAGTGCACACAGTATCGCTACGTCCAGTGAAGGCAAATGCGATCTCTGCAGCACTGCTGTTTGTATTAGAGGAGGCTGGGAGTCTGCGGAGACGTTGGGCTGGAGACAGAACTGTCGGTGATGGAGCTTGAGCAGAGCTTTTGAGATGCACTTCAGAGGCAGTACCGCCCACCGCAGCGCAGCATGGCCTTCTCTCTCAGCAGTATGCTGAAGTGTGAAAATACACATTTATCCTAAGTCAAAAATCCTGTTCACCTCTTCATAATATGGACACCTGGTAAAGGTGGCATAGTCCATTGATCTTCGCCAAGCCACCTTTGAGGTCTTGACGTTTACCTGCCACTGCCGGGAACCTCACAGCCTTACTTGGCCTCTTTTTGTAGCAGTGGCCTAAAAATCTTGTCCTTATACTCAGAAACCAAGATTTCTTCTCTTTCATCTCTCCCCACAGGACTAGGAGGTCTTTAGCGCAGGCCCAGCTAGATGCATGAGAAACCACCCTGGCAAATGGTTTTAAATTAAAAACTACAGTGGTTGTGCCAACTCCTGCAGTGTGAGAGTGCCAAGATCCAGAACATGGCTGTTCACCAGCATTTGGCAAGGCGGTGACACTCCGTCACTGCTGTCCTTGAGCACTGAGGCCCACACAGGTACACCGACCAGTTGGTTGGGGCAGGATGCAAAGCAGCCTGGGAAAGCAGAGGGAACACCGCCAAACTTTTCCCAAGGAAAGTCACAGCCACATTTCTTCAAAATCATCTACTCCAATGTGACACTACTCCCAGCTGCACTTAGGATGAAGTCTCCAAAGCTATTTACCAGTTACACTGATGCGTCACATGGGTTCTACCTTTTATATTCCGGTATCCCAGCCTGCGCTGGTAATAAAGAGCGTATACATAAACTCTCAGCAGATGAGAAAACTATCCACTTCCAGTAAAGCGTGGTCCTGACATAGAAAGCTGTGAGAGTGCTTTTGGAGCTAAGTGCTGACTGTTGGGAAGGCACCTAGAGCTGGGGGGGGGAAAACATAAAAAAAGGGGTCTGTTTTTATATTTAGTTCCTCCTGGGTCCAGAGGAGCAGGGGTTCATTATATTCATTATATATCTTCATTATAAATATGCTATACAGCATCTACGTAGTGGAATCCATCAGTTTGATCCCTTGGTGGGAGAACCTGCCAGTCAACTATGGCCAACTTTATATCTGCATTTGAAAGTGCATTACCATACTAGACATGTTAAGAGTTCAAGAATCCTTTGTCGTACTACACATTATTCATAGCTCAGTGCCACTCTGCTGTCTTCTTTCAGGCACAGGGACGGCCAGACCTCTAATTTCAGAGTCTGCTGCAGGGCATCAAGAGTTTTCTATCCAGAAGATCATGCAGATGCATTGTACTGATGCTCCTTTCCCTGTCTGAAAGATTTTCCACTGCCAAAAGCCTCCAAGCTCTTCCAGTGTTTCCCCTTCTTTACAAAATGCATAAGTCTTATGCTATTCTATAGTTGTTGGAAACTTTAAAGCTGTCTGCAGCTTTTACACAGGTATTCACTGCAAGCCCAAGTTTGGTGGTGTGGCATGGCATGGCTTTCTCCTGAGGTGGGCATCACATCTGGCATAAGGCTCGCTGGTCGCAAAATGATGTTGCCCATTGCCCCAGTACGGTATCTGCATGTCAGAAATACATCTCAATAAAGAGATCCAAGAGACCATTATTACAGCAGCCACAGAAAAGAACTAAAATGTCATGTTCCTCTCCAGAACATAATCAAAGCCTTATGTCCAGCATCCATCAAAAAGGTATTGCCTTCTGCCTTTGTCCATTAGTCTCCAGTAAAAATACAACTGCAGGTACGTTTCCACATGAGAACCTTTCTCTTCTGCAGCTTCCAAACTCCATGGAAAATTATGTGGCTGGCATCAGTTATGTAAGAAAAAGGAAACTTGAATTTTATGTGCAAGCAGAAACTTAAACCAAGCAAACTGTCACTTGTATTTTATTTGCTCTATTAAAAAGCCTAGGAATACAAAAAACTTTTTGCTGAGTATAAAAATGACATTTTCTTTCCAGGTGTCCATAGAAATACTCTTTATTTAAAAATAAATATAAAACCTGTAAAATACCTTAATTTCGTTTTGCTAAAAAGCTGTCTCATTATAAAAAAGATGGGGGGAAAAGGGTGAACTAATTCCTCTTTATTTCAGGATCGCTGCTTTAATTTGATGTTGCATATGAAGCAACAAGCAAAAACTGTAAGGAATTTAAAAAGTTCCTATGCCTAAAAAAGCCTTAATAATACAACACTGAGCTAAAGGACAATGACACCGGCATGAAAGGATTTTCATTTCTATGAAATACCTGGATATATCAGAGTTTAGGAATACATGCACTCTATCCTCATACTTAATGATATGTGGTGGCACCTATCTCACAGGGCCGACTTCCATCGGCACAGACCTGCTAACCCAAAATGTGCTTCCTCCCTGGGACGGAGCTGCAGCAGCGCCGGTCGCTCCAGGTTAGACAGTGGGCTGAAGACGGGTGGTAACTTGGTCTAGGTGAAAGAGGAGACTTTGGATTTAATATTATATACTAAAGGTGATGCTATGTTTAATATACTGCTCCTGGCTCATGAGGAGAAACTGCATTCTCCACCAACTGCAATTTTTTACATAGTTTTAATGGAGAAAATTCTTCATTAAAAAAATGGTAAAAACCGTTTTTAATATCCACGGTTAATTAACGTACAAACAAAATTGCTGCTTCCTAGGTTCTTTATCGCTGCATCTTTCTCAGACTTGTATCCTAAAGGTTCGTTTTTTCAAATGGCATAATTTTGGCAGAGGATAAGGTCAGTGCACTCCCAGATTGCATACTGCCTATCCCTCCTGCAAACTTACAGGGATATGCAGACGCTCAGCATCTCTGAAAGCTAGGCTTGCTATGCATCTAAAACAAATGTGCAGAGCACGAATATTACAATTACCAGAGAATTAAAAAAATCTGTCTGCATTCAAAGTAAACATAAAACTGGGAAATTTCAAAATTTCCTGAGGTGTTCTTTTTGATCAATTAGAACTTTGGCTTCATTTCAATTTAGGCATTTATTTTATAGTACAATGCAAAATATAAACTACATTGTGCATAATATAAAAGCTTTTTTTTTCCAGACAGGAATGCCAGAACATTTCCATTACTTTTTCTCAAACATATTTTTTAGCAAGTATGATTTTACAAAGCAGTTAATCTTCAGTGGAGCTGTATTCTCTGATAGAAAAGGGGATTGCTTTTCTTTTTTTTTTGGTAGTAGAAATTATGTAGTCCTATAATTTTCACATGTAAAAGTTCTGTAGCTCTACTTGAATCTTCCCACTTTTTTACAAAAAAATGCAAGTATGTCCTTTATCATAATTCCCAGTGGAAGTGTCTACTCACATTAAACCATCTAACTTGGGTCCAGTATAGGCTGAACGGTTAAGCTGTACATTTTTCATGTTTGTGGGTACTTATGCAAGTTCTGAAACAAAATAAATATTGGCTGATGGAAGAGAAAGCAGAAATGAAATGAAAGTCTACAAAATCATCACCTCTGCAGAGATGTTGAAAAGGCAAAGTTCGCTCATGTCTCACAGTAAAAGAACTGACAGCGTGAAGAAGTGATCAGATGGCAGGTTTAAAATGAGAGAGGGGGGGATAAAAAGGAAGCTTTCCCATGGAAAGAATAATTAAACTGAACTCATTGTGAAAAGACATGGTAAGACCCAAGAGGATAAGTTAAAAACTGACTGGATGAACTCATGGAGGACAGGTCTGATCAGTGGCCATCGAACACTGGTCTGACCGCAGGTGCTGGCCAGGAGCTCCCCAGGCTCCAGGCTCCGGGAGGCTGTGCCAGCGAAAACGGCTTGTTCTCACACTCCTCCCAAAACCTTTGGTACTGGCTGCTGTTAGAGGTAGGATACTCATCGGCTTTGCAAAAATCCAGCCAAATCACAGAGATGCCAAACTTTATAAACAGTATAGATATACACCCCTAGCTCTATGTAAGGAGTCTGGGAATGCACGCCGAACTACACACAGCTGGGAATCCAGATACACATTCAGCTTGAAAAAGTCAGGAAATTAAAAGGTAAATGTCTCACAATAGTTTTTTAAGCATCTTTCTCAAAAAGATACTTTGCTAGATACTTCTTAATATGCATTTTTGTTAATAATCTGTTCAATCTAAACTATAAAACGTGCTGTGCAACATGACTGAACGAATATTGCTGTGAGAAATATTTTCCCCTTGTTTGAGTAATTTAAATTTGTAAGCTAATGTAAGTTTTTGTATTAAATAATGTACTGTGTGCAATTTTCTTTCTTGTAAAGCACTTTGAAGCTTTCAAAGGGCACTCTAGGTTAATAAATAATATGGTATTCCTTGCCAGAACTGTAGGGCATTTCCCATAAATTCTGAATCTCCTTTGCCAAAATTGCAACATGTTGCATGCCAAATCCTGCACACAAATGCTCTACATGTGGCAAATACATATTGGTAAAGACCAGAGGCATGGCATTCCTGGATTTCTTAGAGAGAATGGGGGAAGGGAAAGAAGTGGGAGGGAATAATGAGGGAGGGCAGAGAAGAAATAATTATGTCTGTGCATACATCTAAAACCAACAAACCAGCAACCAAAAAACAACCCACCACCCAAAACAACCCATTACCCACACTTCATTATTTTCAAAGACTAAGCTGTCTGCTGCATGCAGCACAAACTCACAGGTACCCAGAGCTGGGTCTTTAGTTTTCCTTCAGTTATGGAAATCAGGCCTCCATTTCTGCAATAGCTGTAGATTCTTCAAAACCATATGTTTGCCAAAACACCTGCGATCCTTGCTCCTCCAAGCAGATGCTAATGTAAACAGCAAGGCTTGGAGCTGGGAGAAGGACAGTCAGGATTACCACTATTTAACAGGCTGTGAAAATGAATCCTCTTCTTCAGGCAAAGTTGTGAATGCATTTCATGTGCCCTAGGCTACTGGGAATAAACCAAGACCAATATTTATAAGGAGCAAACACTCGCCTTTTTGCAGTCTCCCCTACGGACAACTAGGCTCCTATTTCTGCAGCTTAGAAGAGGAGTGGAAAGCAGTAGGACCCAGAAATGAAGTCAGTGCATTTGGCCGCATACCATATCAGTTAGATTACTGAAGGATACTAGGAGTTTGAAATGACTTTGATTATAATTTTCTTGATTTAATCTCCTTATGCATTAAGCACAAACAAGTAATTTCAACATTCCTCGCTAGTTTGGACTGGACGTCTACAGTAATAGAAAATTTTACCGTTTCCTGCCACTCACTAAATTTTAATAAGATGGGGACAAAAATTCTTGATCATCCAGCACCAACCAACTAGTTTAAAAGCTACTAAAAACTACTTAGACGTAAGCAGGCCTTAAGCACCAGGATTTGCTACATGCTTAAAAAACAAACTAAGTTAAAACTGAACTCCACATTCTGCTACACTAAATGAACGTTTTACCACATGGTTTCTTTTGAGGTGGCAAGAAATGACTGTAAAACCTTTGCTGTTGCCAGAATGGCACTGCTTAGAGAAAAATATCCTGTGGGTTACCATTTGCTGCCATGATTTACAAAGATAAGGTCTATAGTCTGTATCAGTTTCATGTTGGAGTTTTAAAGGAAAAAAGCTTTCTGCAGAGTTTGTAGATTTCTGCATAAGCGTCTGTGTTGTTGCAAAGAGGGCTAGGTGATGCTCTCTCACAAGCTTTTCAAGAGAGTTAGCACATTTCTTCAGATTCATCTCCTGCAAGTTAAGACTCTCCCCTCCATTGCTTCTGTCTATCCAATAAAAAGCTGATATGCTATCTAAAATCAAAAGGCAGAGAGAGGGGTGAGTGCAAAACATGTTTTCTAAAGAATAGAGAGTGAGGAGTAGCTGAGTGCTGCTATTGCAGTTCACAAGAAAAAGCCTTCCCAGGCATTGCTTTATCATCTCCTCCGTCCTTTGCGCCAACCTGTGCTCAAGGATGGTAACTAGACGAAGCATGTCAAAATGGTAGTCTGTATCAATGAACATGACTTCTACTTCCAGTCCTCCTCCTGATTTTGGAATGATGCAGCGGGCTATTAGGTGATAAAGCATTTCTGTTTTTCCTGTTCCTTCTGGACCATGGAATTCAATGACATCTCCTGTTCAAAAACAAAGCAGCAAGCTGTCAGGTGAGAGAATTTATACCTCAGCTTTCAGTTTTACTGAACCAATATTCACTATTCCACTAACTGGAAAATGCATTTTTTAAAGTTTGATATTCATAAAATTGTTTAAATCCTGATGAACATCTACCAAGAGAAATTTCAGATTTCAAGAAAGGCTTCTAAACTGAAGAAAATCAACTGGGAGCAAAGGTTGAAAAAAAAAAACAAAACACCAAAACAAACCAACCCTGCCAGTACTGTCTAGGACACAGATAGCAATAAAAGGTTGGCAACTGGATTTCATCTATCATTACAGGTAGATGGAGGCTGAAAAGGAAGCTGCTACACAAAAGTGGCTAAGAAACCATCTATTATGTGCAGAAAACTAAGAAAGAAATAAAGTAGAGGACAAGCAAAACAAAGTTGACAGAGGTGCAAATCATGTTGGCACATCTATTTTTATAGCACAGACTGTCCTTCAGCATTTCATGTCTGCTATATGCTCGTTCAGTATCTGCGCGTGTCACAAAATACCAACAGGAATCTGTGAGCACTAACGAGACACCAGTATACTTATTTAGCACTTATATTCTTCTGTGGTGATCATAATACAAAACTGCTTCTTTTGATGAGGGGGACTCACAGATTCCTTCGACTCCAGACAATGACTCTGCTGTCTGAGGCAAAGGATCTCTGTTCATAAACAAACTCAGCCTAACTGCCTGATCCGTGTGGGTCAATAAAATACACAGCATGTAAATTTAAAATATTAATTAATAAAAGCATTACACTTTTCTAGGAAATCCGTTCGTTTCTTGGATGTGAATGCAACATACTCTAAAGTCTTTTCCAAAGCCTTCTTATGTCTTACATCACAGACTCTAAAAAAGTTATTAGTTGCTCTTTATGAATTTCTAATTTAGGAAACCAGATCATTTATTTATGGCATTTTGGATTTTAGGCAGAAGGGTAAAGACATGCAGTAAGGAGAATCACACAAATGTAACTGCAGGAAGGTGAGAGATTTCTATGGCCTTGGCAAGTGCAAATGGCATAGCAGCTTCTCATGGGGGGATGCAAGAGTAGATAATCAATTGCAACTTTACTTAAACATGTTTGTGCCCGAGTTAACAGGGTTTTTCAAGTCATTACGCATCTTCCAGAGGATGTCCTTGTTCATTAAGTGCATATAATGTCAAGATGTGGCATGGGATGAGGGGCGGAGGGTGGTGGGGAAGAAACTGAGCTCTTATTTTACCCATTGCAAGCGCTAAAAGTCATTTACACCTGATGTGACAATTCTACCCATTTCAGTGACACCCAGACTGCCCACCTCTCCATAATGGAATTCCCTGCTGTTCCACAACTGCAATTCTGTTTTTATAATTTTCTGATACTTGGAAATTTATTAAAAAGCTTGATTGCCTCCCAAGCCCTTCCTTATCTGTCCTGAATGGCTCTCCCCACTTTTGAGATGAAAGATGACTACACTTCCTATGACATAATTCTTCATTTTCTCTTCCTGTACAGAGGTCGCACTGTCCAAGTCTGCCACTTGCAGCCAGCAGCTGCTCTGCTGTCACGCAGACTGTGCAGCGACATAACCACACCCTGTTAGGATGAGATACCAGCTTGGAAGAACTCCTCCTAGACGAGCTGGGTAGGTCATTCCCTCATATTTCAACTCTACTGAAATATTTTAGAACAACTGTGCAAGGCACCTCTTGTTAAGGAACAAAGTGGATCTTCTGTCTGTCACTGGCTTCGGCACAAGCCGTCTGCCCAGACTAGGATTTCTGAGCCCAGACCAATACCTGAACTGAGCCAGTATGCAATGCAGATTGCTTCACCTACCTTTACAGCAAAATATGACTTGTTTAAGAAAAAACAGCAGCTCTGTATGGCCACTCGGAAGCAGCAGTGGGGAAACCTGAGTTACTGTTTAGGAATGATTCAAAGAAATTGAAATAAATGCTTGACTTTATCTATTTGAAGACATTTTATCAGGATGTCTGTGCGTTACCTCCTATAAAACTTTACATAAGGGAGCTGTAATGCGCAGAATAACATTGGATGAGCTTTTATTGGCAGAACTAACAATTTTATTTAAGTAAAAATTCTACATTGAATGAAAAATCATTCTTAGGAGGTTTTGTGCTGGTGGTTTATAAATTTCAACAGCAAGACAGCTAAGCACCCTTCAAAGCTTGTTCAATATTGCTGAACAAGGCACATATCCGGTTGGAGTTTGACCAAAACACCTAAGTTATCTGAAAAGAGTAACAGTTTGGACTGTAAGATAACCTCAAGAGAGCTGGGGATTTCTGTGCCTTCATAATTGTCAAAGAGGCTGCCCACAAGATGAACGGGTGCAAAACAGAAGCCATTTATAGCAACATCTATAAATGTGGGGTTTCATTAAATTAGCAACCAGCCTGTTACAGTAAGATAAGAGGGGAAATTCATCCTTCTGGATAACAGCAGACAAACCATGACAGAGCAGAGGAGGAACTGTGGCCAGCAGTGTTTTCAAGAAGCCTTTGACACCCTCACAATAGGTCATGGAAGAAACATAGTGATCACTACTAGCATCATCCATTAATGTCAAAATATTTCAAAGGGAGGATTAGTAAAGAGATACTGTTACAGGATAGAAACAGTCTGAGAGGCAGAGTAGGAACAGATGCTTTAACATGGAAGAAAGTTATGGGAAACTGTCCTATTAGAATTGGTGTTGCCCGATGTTAAAAATAGCAGATGACTGATCCATTAGCTTGGCAAAACGTGTAGAAGACAAATTAGGTTAATAAAGGCTTAAGGCTGTGAAGATTTAACAGATCAAGATGGATGAGCAGAATGATTTCATATGAAATTCAGCACTGACAAATTCAAGAAGTACGTTTTAAGGAGTAACCCAACACACTGCTTGGCTTACGATAGCTTCAACTGGCCCACTACAGTCAGACTAAAGAGTACAGTAGTCCACTGCTATGCAGTGGCATACAGGACAAACTAAATGATCTTGCATAAACTTAAATATTTATCTAATGCTAATATATTTTTAACTGGAACATTGTTTTCAGTCCTGCTCATCAATTCAGTGTTATCTTTTGAATAAGAAAAGCTTTAAGTTTTGTCTGTAATCATTACACTAGTTAATGTTGGTTAAACTGTTCTCTGCTGCTGCAGTTATAAACAGGCTATCAGAATACTCAGCAATAGCTCTGAAGGTTTCCCATCATCAGATACCTTGAGGTTCCCGGACCAGTAATTTACAACACTGCACAGAAGCTGTCACTAATATTTGTACCATTTATAAGTGAAGTAGAAAGGCCTAATATTTATCCCAAGTTAATGCTGGGTGTCATATTATTGCTGAACACCAGAGCTTTACACTGCCGGCCACACCTTCATGCTGGTGGCATAGGAGAAACATGACTGGCAATAGCAGAAGCTTATTTAAAGCTCATGTCACTTTTGCTCCATTCCAGAAGAGCTTAAATGGTATGTAATTAATATGCTTATGTGTTCCTAAATATACAAGTCCATCATAATTAGAAGGAGCAACTAGAGTATCACAGCAGTACCTATATTAGCTGTTCCTATTTTATAGTACCCTGACATACATGTCATGAACACTTAACTATGATGTAACCTTTGGACAGTTTAATGAAACTTCATATATTTTTTTGTTTGTTTCAAACACCATCAGGAAAAAGAGTAATTTAGGTCCTTGCATTGCTTTAATCATAGCATTTTAGATTAAGAGCCGTTCAGTACGGACTTCACGGGCAATGTGTTACAGTATTCCACAGCGACCTACTAAAGTCAAGTTCATGACAAATGGAGAGGTAGGTCTTCAACAGGGATTTAAGACTGAATAATGAGAACACACATCAAAATAACACATGGACTCATATAAGTACTGTGGTATTAAAAGACAAAGCAGAAATGCAATAAAAGGTGAAGTCCATTTATGTATATAAAGCTAAAGATCTGTGCTAATACATTATGCAACTTCACTAATGTCAGCCAAAAAGCATGACCAATACAAATAATAATTGATGCCATTTGTTAAAAGCATAAGAAAAATAGAAGTGCTTCAGAAGCTCAATGACTGTGTTGGCACAGAGAAACCAGTGATGAATTTAGAA
This sequence comes from Anhinga rufa, assembly GCA_013400875.1. Lineage (NCBI taxonomy): Eukaryota > Metazoa > Chordata > Aves > Suliformes > Anhingidae > Anhinga > Anhinga rufa. The sequence continues at coordinate 14,189 of VZTV01097828.1, read as the reverse complement.
GGTTTCCAGCCATCTCAGAACTGAGGTTCTGGAACAGTCTTTGGACTGACGCTAACAACCTAACATAGCTTCAAGATCAAAGCTGATAATTTGATGAACGGAATTATGGAACGCTGTGGACTGTGACGGCAAGGGCAATTACTGGCCCCCAGAAAGGCTTCTCATAGTCTGTTCTACCAGAACACAGCTAGTTTAGTCTCAAACATTTGTTTCTTGGGTGTAAAGCTAATTAAAAAAAAAAAAAAACCAGACTGAAAGCTCGGCATTTTCTATTACTGCATTTTTTCAAAACAAAAATATCTCATCTTTTAAAAAAATCGTTAAGACTTCAGGAGCCTTGTGAAACATATACTGATTTCACTACCGGTTCTTTATTCTTCTTGTGGGTAACAAAGCAGTTCAAAATTGAGAGTATTTAAATAATCTTCTCTGCTCCATTTGCACTGGCTTACTAGTATTTCTCTGCCCTTTATCTTTATTATATCACATCTGAAACATTCAGGGGCAGGAATCATATATTGCTAAACCCCTAATGTATTCTCAAGTGCTGCAAAATAATACACAAATAGTCTCACAGTGACTGCATTCGTAGACTAAGCATCATCTCTCATCCAATTATCTTGATTCTTTTTATTGCTTTTTCTGCTATTTCTTCTGAACCTGCTATAATTTGTGGGAATTCAAATTGCAGACAAGTATGTTGATAACCACTGCGGCCACATACTTTTCATATGAAATCCATTCATTCATACATACGCTCAACAACTGCAGGACCTCACAGCACGATCCTCACAGTTTGCCATTCGTACTCCTTTTTGCCTATGTACTTCTAGTTTTGTGAAATCAGAGTTGTCTCTTCCATTGTGATATCCATGAAATTTCACATCATCTGGAAAAACAATCTGACTCCCTGAATAATCAAGGAATTACTAAGTGTGCAAATTTCTGTTTATCTCAGCAATTTCTACCATTAAAACATCCGATCTTAATCTTAAAACTTTGTAGAACAATCTACCTTAAACTTCTTGTACCGGCCTCACTGGGAGGTAGCCCAATTTCTCCAATTTGAAATTCTCATTTATTCACCGAAGGTCTGCATTAGCCATTTTGATCCCAATATCATCCACACTCATTCAGCTGGTTAGTGCCTATGTTCATAATGGAACTGCTTCCAAAGTTCCTTCTAAGTATAATCAGGATTTTTGAGGCCGAGACTGAATTGCTTAAAGCCAAGTCATCATCGAGAAATCCTGTTTGCTCATGCCCCTTTTCCTCACTGATCCAGACAACTCCATATCACCAAACTCTTTGCTATTTATTGAACCTCAAGTTCTTTACAAATTTCTGTAGTTACGGCTTTTTTAGTGGTGTTTTTTTAGGCCACTGATTTTTAAAAAAAAAGTTAAACAGAATCCAGAACAAATTTCTGTAAAACTACTAGAAACAGACCAACGTGCTTGGTATTTACTCCCCTACACCTGTGTTTTGATACCCATAAAATAGATATTTTAAAGTCCATTTAATAATGTTCAGAATGGTGACTGCATTATTTAATTTTATCTAGTTTGCATAAAACTACATCAACAATTAAAATTCTGAGTCCAGGGCAAAAAGATCTACTTGTAAGCTTATTTCTGTATATTGCTCTAGGAATACTTTTACATCAACATTTTTCCACAAATGGGATAAAGATACATTTCTACCATGAACAGGAGATCCTTCCTCAGCAAACAGGTGAGGTTCAAGATTCTTCAGAGAACTTCTGCCCTCAAGTCGTGCAAGTAGCTTTTAAAGAAAAGACAGAAGAGGCATGCTGTTAGCTCAAAATAACGGACCTTGGGAATCAAATGTAAAGGATTCTGAGAACTGAGAGTTTCCCATGACAGCCCTATCAAAGATTAGTTTGATTTTAAAAATTTTTTTCGTAAATACGTATGGAAACCTACAGTCTGGACTACAGAAATAGAAGGTTCCATCCTGACAAATAATTGTCACACAGATTCAATGGCAATAAGGAGGGGATACACATTAGGGGAAATAAAAAAAAAGGAAAGAAAAAGCTGCACAGGTAGACAACTAGCAAGAGGGGTCACCTCTGGTATACAACAGTGCTGCCACTTGACAGAACAAAGGGAAAGAATATAATTTGTAATAACCATCACCTCCACAACAAACTACCGGTTGAGAGGTGAACCATTACCCATCGTTAGTCTCCTGAGTCAGTCTCTCTGCGCATTTGTAAGTAAAAACACGTACATTTCATCTGAAAAGTTATACAGGACTCTTCTGGACCACAATCCTGTTATATCATAGTTACTTGTTCAAATGTAGTATGGATTAAGAATGATCAAAAGTAATTAGCCACCAGTGACTCTGCAAGAACATCTCTAAAGCAAGCTCGAATTTGTAAAGCAAGTTCCTCCAAAGCCCTTTGTAAAGCAAGTCCACTGTAAAACAAATTAGTCCAAAGTTCATGGACAATTTCTTAAATTGACAGGTATTTGCATAGCAAGTAGACAGGTGTTCACATAACTTGTGTTATTTGTAGTTCTAGCATACATTGCTAAACCAAGAACGCGCATTTCACCCAGTGCTAGAGCTGTTACTCCCTACATGTATTAAAGGGAAAGGATGCTCTCAGGATGCTCAGAGCATTTCCAGAGCACCTACCCTGGTGCCAAATATTTCATTCTCTGAGACACTCAGCTGTCATTTAAAGATCTAAAGAAAACAAATCCCAGCCAGTTTTGTCCCGTCCTTCTTAAAACCAGTCACCAAACAAGCAGTGAGCACACACCTTTAAGCACACACTGCCTTATCTCTCTTTCCTCCCTGCCACATCGATGAGCAACATTTGCTCTGAATTGTCTTAAAAGTTGTTTGAACAGTTGTGTGTGTGTGTTTGCCTTTAATAGTAGAATAAAACTCCATTAAATGGCCCTGAATTTACTTCAGGTGGTCACGATGGGAATCTAAGTGTGACATTTTCATTGACATTTTAACATCCCCTTCCATTAACAAAATGTCAATGTGTTTGCCTTTGTTTGCCTGTTCACACGTTGAGTTTTTCTGCCATGTCCACTAAGGGCCATCGCAGACCCTACACAGGCAGCCCTCCCATGCAAGCGGCCGCCTGCGCCTCGCCCTGGCCCCCAGCAAGGAGAGGCTGCACCCGCCACAGAGAAGGGCCAGGAATCTCTCACGCCCTCATCCAGCTGTGGAAGTTGAGAGGAACAGGAAAACCACTGCCTGCTGCTGCTTTCTGATGCTCTTAATTTCTTAGCAAAGGAAGCAACACTCCGGCACTCGGTGATTGTGGGGGCTCGATTATCAGCACTGCTGAGGCCAGCAGTCACAGCTATTGCTGGTCTAAACACATTTTTGCAGTCTCCTGTTCCCAAATTTATTTGTACATTAATGAATATATCCTCTGCAGTTTATTTCTTCTGGAAACGATGAGCCCCTGCCTCTTCTTAGACTATCACCTCTTTAAGCTTACTGCTAGAGCTTGGGTAATACACGGTAGATTGATCGCTATCGTTTAAATATAAAACTGCGGTTATTTAAATGACAAGTTTATATATTCATTTTAAATAACTACAGGTGCTTACTCTGAGCACTGCTCATGTAGGTAATTTATGATAATTCACTGATGATAGCGCACCTGTGTTTTTATCAAACTTGTATTTACTTCCGAGTTCTGAAGCAGAATCTCCAAAGGCACTTGCCTCATTAGTGTCACGCTGGGAGCAACGGGGTTCCTGGCAGAAACAGCTAACAATTTTCCTTCACATCTAACAAAGGTTTGTCCACATTACAGCAGAAGTGACGGAAGGAAAGCTGAGATGAGACACTAGACAGGCATCCCTCACCTCTGCCGACATTAAAGATGGGGACAAGACGGGTTTTTCCAAATCGGCAAAAGCCACCTCGGCTCTGCTTTGGGAGAGGCATTTCCGTTTTGCCTTCTCACATTTTCTTCTGTAAAATGAGGAGTGGGGGGAAAATCTACAGCATTTAAAGGGTGATGTGGATGGCGGACATCAGGCATCCCAAGCTTTGGCACCGCTGAGGAGAACCTTTGAGTGGTAAGAGCTTGGAAAAATAAAATGCCAAAACAATTCCAAGTCACATATTAGAGACTTCAGATTCTATAATTTAACTGTAGGTGCTTGTTTCTTCTTTCATAATGGTCTTTTTATCTCTGTTTACACAAAAATCCCCACCTTTTAGCAACCTGCTAGGTCTTTGCTCTTAGGTGTTCCTCAAAAGTGTAATTACACTAGCAAGAAACTATGTGCAGTTACGTGTAGAGAACAAGCTATAGAGCAAGAGTTAGGCAATGGGTTAAATTTCATTAATGACAAGGCTGATGGGACTCAAATATTTCAACTATGTTTTTTATAATTTATCAATTTCATCTTTTTAATAAAGAAATATGCATATGAACAGTCCCACTGATTTATACATTATACGCTTATACTATATTGGTTTCAACAAAGCTATGCATAAATGTAAGCATACATGTAGGTCTTGTCAGGAATGAGGTATTACTTCATTAAAATGTTAAAGAAATTTAAATTAAATACTCCAGCTCTGTTAGAGGCTGTGAGCTAACCTACAGGCTATTTACAAACACAAACCTATCTCGAGTATGAGGCAAAATTTAATTTTCAACCACTATAACCACTCTGACTGAGCTTTTGTAAACTTTGGGCACAAAGATATATGCAAGCAATTTATCATTTATTTTATTGTGATATAGCATAGGGGTTTTGCAAGAAGTTCTAATTTGTTGTATTAATTATATTCAATAATAAGAGTACAAGACTGCGGTCTCAGTACAACCCTCACTAAAACCTCATCTTACACGAGGCTATTTGGGGAAGTATTCTTTTAAACGAAGTATTTTCTGTTTCAAGGACTTTTACCATTTTTTCTGGACAACGTACTTATACATTAACCTTTCTTAACCCATCAATTATCAATTCCTCCCTCGTTCCGGTTTGGTTATCCGCTCTGTCACAGGCAGGTGCTGCCATGTGCATTCCCTACTGGCACCACTCACGCAGGCAAGTAAATGCACGTACCTACTTGGAGACAGAGCGCGACTCGCGCCCTTCACTTGTGTCGATTTGCTGATAGGGGAGAGCTGTTACTATTTTTTTTTTTAAGCATGAAAAGGGCTTAAGAACTCAAGTCTCACTGAAAAAGCATGGAGCTGTAACAAGAAATAAATATTTGCTATCACACGTTTCTACGCATTTGTGTGCACTACTCAGCGTATTCTGACACAGTTACACACAAAACTCCAAGTAATTAACTGCTGATTGCAAGTAGAAGTCACTACAAATAAATCATCGAACAGAGGAAGAAAAAATGGCAAAAACAACCAACAAAACCCCCGAACTCAAACCCCTTTCCTCCGAAGAACAGAAAAGCAAATCCACCTTCCAAACTGTTTATTTGAACCAAGCGTTCCTCACAGCTCTCCCTCCTTTACCGCGTCCACGCCGACGTTTGGGAGGGAGAGCGCCAGGAAAACATTTGTAAAGGAATTACTGAGAGCCCGGCACAGCCCCGCCGTGAGCACGGCAGCGCCAGGGCAGGCGCCCAGCCCAGCCCC
>VZTV01097827.1:15000-21886 GCA_013400875.1 Anhinga rufa | reverse complement strand
GGTGAGCTATTGGGTGTTTTTTTTTTAAATTTTAACACAGAGGTGTCCAAAAAGATGTTGGAAAAAGAAGATACTTCTATAGCAAATAGCTATAGATCTGTAGATCTGTAGATCTTGGGTTGCAAGAGAACTGTTAGGTTTTCTGCCTGTTTTTGCCTTTTGTTTGTTTTGTTTTCTTGGGGAGGTATGGTTCCACTTATCTTGCAGGTTTTGAACATTAAAGTTGTTCTCAATGTGTGAAGGTGCAAACTTAAATGCTTTTTTAAAAACAGTGGTATATATGTGTGACAATTGACTTACCATTTTGGCATCTTGTGTTTTATTTTTCTGGTGAATGTAAGAAAATCCAGGGGCAGGGTGGTAAAGTGATTCAGGAACTGCACCGTATTTAACGTAAGTAATTCTCCAGGATTACAAAGAGATGCAATGGAGAGGGCAGCAGGTGTTAAAAAGAAGAGACACGATGAGAGCTGGCTTCAACCAATATCCCACCCAATAGCTCACCTGTACTAAAGAGCTTCAGGTTTTAGTTCTGGAAAAGCTGTCATAGGGGATTTATTACCTTCCTGTCTCTTCGTCTGGTTTTTTCCTCCTGGCTAACGTGAGAGCCTTGAAGGGAGGTGGCTCCAGGAGTGCTTGGGAGGCAGCATCTGCACATGCTAGAAATAAAAACAAAAGATAATGCAGCACCACTACAAATGAGGTCTTACCATCTGTGTAACACCTTCTTAAGTAAGGTTTAGATGATGTAATTTGGGAAGAGCACACCAGAGTAGATAATCAGGTGTAATCTTTTGCGGCTGAAATGGCTCACTTCTTGCATTAGATTTTAAGTTTTTGTCAGAGGGGGTTTGCTCGGGGATATAAACCAGTGTGTTCCTGTGGTGTGTGTTGCAGATCGCACTGAGAAGCATTCCACAATGCCAGACTCACCTGTGGATGTGAAGACACAATCCAGGCTGACGCCTCCAACCATGCCACCTCCTCCCACTACCCAAGGAGCTCCAAGAACCAGTTCATTCACGCCCACAACGTGTAATTAGACTTATTTTCTTCCTTTTCTTCCATATTCTTTCTATTCTGTGTGTAAGAAACCCAAATATGTGAAGGGAAACCTGCACGACATGGCAGGAGCAGCATTTGGTTGTACTGTGATAAAGTAATTAAGCAAAACTAAGATCCCAATAGATTAATGCATCTTTAAGGTATTAAGACATTCAACTCATAGTTGTGTTGCTATTTCATTGACAACTTGGCTGCAGTATCAAAGAACAGCGAGCACTGGTTTCCCCTGTGCTTAATGCTCAGATCAGTCCTTCTGTGACAAGTACAGGAAACCTTCTTCTCCTCTTTTATGCCATTCTGCTGTTTAAAGGATCCCGTTCCTTTTTGTATAGAAACTTCGGGGGTTTTGTTTGTTTATGTTTTTGAAGTGGGTGTAATTCATAAAGAAAATACTTATCTTCATCCCACTTACGACTGAATGAAGAATTCTGATTTAAGTGATATATAATGCCTAGTTAATGTAGATATAAAACAAAAAATAAAGGCCTTTTATTGTTTTATCTAGAGATTTCTAGTCTGTGACCACTTCTCTAAATCACTTGGGGCTGCATCTCTGTCTCAGTTTATTGATGTAAACACACAAGAAACTCTACTAGTCTTGATGGAATTATTCTGCATTCGTATCAGTGTAACTGAGATTTGAATCTGGCATGTTGTCTGGACTATTCTTTTCACAGCCGTGAAATGATCCACATTTCTCTTACCAAGATTTAGCTGCAAATTTTTTGGTCTCTTTCATACTGCCTTGTAATAGTATAAACATGAGAATGTGTTTACATTTCACGTTTTAAATAAAACATTTTTAGAACAGTAGAATACATATGCCTAAACAGAATGAAGGCAGCATCTTCTATTTGTCTTGCCTGTCTATTTAGTCCCTTTCTGTCTGTTAAATGCCTTATTTAAAATTCACCTCTATGCAGAAGGCCAGCTGGAGGCCTTTGTACTACTTATCCCAGGGAACCCTGTCCTGACGATTTACACTGAATTTAAACAGTGAGGAGGGTTTGCGCCAGCTATTCGCATAAACTCAAATTTAACCCAGTGACCCTGCTCCTGCAAAAATTTATCTGTTTTGCTTAACTCCAGCACCTGAATCATCCTAGGAGCTGCTCCCGTCCAAAGTTAAATTGTTTCTAGGTTTTTGCAGGATGGGGCTCTTACAGGTTAAGCTTTCCAGTGTGATGCACTTTGCACATTTCAGGATACTTTGAACTGTGACTTTGGCAATCATAAAAGGAATAGGACAATGTTGTTCTTTAATGACTCTTACAATCCTCAGCATACTCACAAGATTACTGGATGTTTGTTTATTTGAGTGGGTTCAGCACTTTGGAAGGTGTGTGAACCATAGCTTAATTTTTGGGGCTGTTTATATGAAGACTAAAAGTCTTAAAAAGTATAATTTTAATTGCCTTTTACCCTGTCAGATTTTGGAGTTGGACTTTAGCAGTTCCAGCCTGTACAGTAAACAGTCACTTCTGTTGGAGTGTCTGTTACATTTATTATTGCTACAGGAGGAATGCCTGTAGGCCAGGAAGATCATATTTGTTTTCTGGTCAAGAGGATGCTTGTTTTCTTTGGTTTTGACAATTAAAAACTCTTGACATATATTAGTTTGAAATTTTAAATGCTAAATTCTGTTTTATTAATAACATGATTTTGTTTTAGAAATGATGTAGATCTTTGCCAGTTGGCAAATTCAGACATAAAGAAAGAGATAAAATCATTACTATGGGGTGGGCTATTTAAAAAAAAAAAAAAAGTTTTAGAGAAGCTGCATTTGGGGAGTATTTCTTTATTGCTTTTGTTGTGGGAGAAATTTTACCTGCCTTTCCTCTCCTCATATCTATCCTAGGTAATGAACTCTGCTGTTCTGTGCTTTCTTGATCATAGCACCAGGACCCTCTGCGTAGAGCAGCCCCTTACTAGTGACTGAGCTGTTGGGTGGTGTCAGGCAGCAGGACATGTTCTTATTCTTCCTGGTCCTCATTTACTAAGTTCATGGTGTGATGACTTTTGGCTATGTGAGTTCCTTGCAATCACGATGTATTTGTTTACTCAGATATCTTACTCTACTGCAGCGCTCAGTGAGCAAGGCTTGGAGCTGCACATGGAGCTGAACTTGCTGAGGCCAGCTTCTTTCTATTTCTACTTTTCCACTTCTCATTCTCCCTAGCCCACGCAGCTAGAATAGGCAACCTAAAACTAGGATAAAACACAAGCAGAAAACAGATAACCGTTCAGATAGCTTTTTCTGTAGTACCTCCAGAAGGGCACTTCAATCACTATGGCAAAAGCTGCTTCAAAATTATTGTGGTAATGGTTTAAGTATGGTAATACAGTAGTGATTTAAATCTAGTGATAGGTGTCCACCCTCAAAAAGGACTTGCTGTCTAAAAATAAAGATGACTGATGAAGAAAGTGACAAAGAGAAAGAGATGTTTGGCTTCAGAGAGGCTGGTTATTAAGAAAAGTAACCTAAGTTGCTAGCTCACCACCGTTACGCTTTTAAACAGGGAGCGATTTAGACTAATACTCCTATGCATTTTTGATTGTAGGCAAGTTCCTGATTTTTGATGTTTTTTGGGATGGGTTCTGAATGACTTCCCGAAAAGATATTGGCAAATTTCTCCAGGGCAATGGCCAGCTGAGCACAGCTGCTGCTGGGTGCAGTCGCATGCTGTGTGCCCCCACCTCCCAGTGCACTGGTACTTTCGTATTTCTAGGGAGCCATCCTTTTTCTTCCCATTTGCTGTCATTTTGGTGAGTCAGACTCAAACAACCTCAACAGAGTGTCTTTGACTGTTGCTGTTCCAAGTAACCTAGGTGGAAAAGGATGTCCTCAGTTTGGTTCTCTGCTCTCTTCTGGAGTGTTGATAAGAATCAAACTGAAATCACTGCCAAAAACTGTCTGTTGTTGTCTTCAGTGTGTCTGCATGAATATCGTTGCCATAAATTTTGAACACTAAGTACTTTAGATAGTTATTCTCACATCAACCTTGCAACAGGAGGGGAATGCTTTCCTATCCTTTTTAAAGATATGGTATTGGCACATGAAAGCTGAGTGATGTGCTCGTGGTCTCTGAGAAGTCTTCTGAAGTTAAGCTTCATGCCCTAGCTGCAAGGCTTCAGGCCACAGCGAACATGGCACCATTTGTACCTGCACAAACAACGTTGTGTGCTCCATATGTTAGCAGCTAGGAAATCTGTATTGGAAAAAATAACCTTCTCATTGGGTGGTGTAAGGTTAAAACGTGAAAGTTCTGTTTTATAAACACAGCTGTCAGTTGTGTGTACAAAACACAAGTAAAAATATTCAGAGATAAACTGAGGCTTCGTGAAATATGTCTGCACATTTTTTCTACCCCAAAGAGCAATTTTTTTTGTCTTCAATCATACATGCATTCATGCTCTTTCTCTGTTTCCCCCTCTCTCTTTTTAAAATCCTCTGACAAAAGGCTGGTAATCAAATGATGCTTTTCAGGTCCAGGAGCCCATTGGGGGGGCTGTGTGAGAGGCAGCTGCTGTTACTTCCAATCCATACACCATTCAGTACCAGCTACTGGGAAATAGATACAAACTGCAGAGTGTTGCTCTGTCAAAAGGCTAATTATCTTTGATTGTGCAACTTAATTAATTTTGAGGTCAAGCACAGAAAACATAAGCTGATGGATTTTCCCCTCTGTATTCTTTCTTTCTCTCCTCCCGCCCCCCCTTTATCCTCCCTTCTCTCTTTTTCTTTCAGTAACCAATGGCACTAGCCATTCACCAACAGCGTTAAATGGAGCTCCATCTCCTCCTAATGGCTTTAGCAATGGGCCATCCTCTTCCTCTTCCTCTTCTCTGGCTAACCAGCAGTTACCGCCAGCTTGTGGAGCTAGGCAACTCAGCAAACTGAAGAGATTTCTTACAACCTTACAGCAGTTTGGCAATGACATTTCACCAGAGATTGGGGAGAGAGTGCGTACCCTTGTGCTAGGACTTGTGGTAAGCAAAAACCCAATGATCTTTTCTCTCCTTTTCCTTCTTTTATGCTGGACATGTTTATTATATAAAAGAGTGGGTCACATACACTGCAGATATCATACTTTAAGGATACCAAACATGCAAGAATGGAGTGCTGGCTCTTGCTGCTGGAGCTAACGTGAGTAACTAGTTTAGCTGTCCGTGGGTGGCAGCTATTTCCAACCAGATATTGACTTGACTCTTTTTCTCTTTTTGCCAGTATAGTATTATGCTGTAATGGTGTGAAAGGGTTTTCGTTCTATACTGGCAGCACCCCTAATGTAGACATACCTTGATTTATGTAATGTAGTAAAATATGGTTCGACTTGTCTGGTTTAGTTGGCTGGGGAAAGGAGAATGATCTGTATACACAGTGGCAGAAAAAGTTAAAAGGATGAGATGAAGATATGTTTGGACTGCAGTTACGCAGTGGAAAACTTTTTCTCATTATTCATTGAACCCAACAATGAGAGACTTGACAGGGCATTGCTGCTGCTTAAGTCACCTTATTTATAAGGTTATCTTTATGTGATTATATGGCTGAATGATAGTTTCAGCTTTTTCTTACCTACATCTGTCAAGTTGGGCCGCTATTTTACAGACAGGCTGTTGTGAATCTGGACCAGGATTCTTTTTTTCCCCCAGTAAAGCCCCTTCTCTGCCAGACATTGTTGTCTCCCATGTATCTCCTTCAGCGATAATTAGATGTACCAGGAAAAATGCTATTGTAGTGCTCTAATTTACATCTGTTCTGAGCAGCTGCAGTTGCTGTTGACTTCATTTGGAGCACTGTTTAGCACTGCCAGGACTGTTTAGCACTAGGGCTCAGGTGTCCTCTGCTTCTACCTTCACAAAACACTACCTGGCAGCAGTGGGTACCCCTTCGCTTGAGTCTGCATCAAAAGGAAGTCTAATGTAGGCAGTGTAACTTCAGTAAGTCCTACTCTCCATTTGCTCCCATACCCAAAATGCCTGTTTAATGTGGTTTTGTTTGTCACATGGTTCTCTGTGGAAAGGAGAACTAGTAAAGAAACTGAAGACACCTTTGGGAGCATCTACCTGCCCTTGATTTTCAGGTCATAAGTGCTTGCCCACTGTTAATTACAGTTGATTTTCTACTTTCATCTGAGCTCTGAGGAGCAAATTTGGATCTTTTCCTTGGGAATGTCCACATACCAAGTTATTCCCTTGGTCAACCCTGTGCAGCAATGCAGTCTTCATGATTATGCCCTCAGCTGCAAAGTAGTGACTTTCCTACGTAGCCTAGAACATAGTAAACAATCCTCTTTATAAATACAAGAAGCAAAGTGCAGTTTTCCTCCTCAAACAACGAGAAATGTGTCTTTAAAAAGTGTGATTTTGTGTGTGTGTGTGTGTGTGTCCATGTTAATTACCACTTCTACACTGGGAACAGAATTACAAAAGGCTCCAATAGGGAAAAAAAAAGTTGAGAAAGGCAGCTTTAACTGATGTTTGAATGTGAAAGTATTTCCATGCTTAGCACCTGAAAGCTTAACTGTACTCTAAGCAACAGGCACTGAATGTTTGAGATGCTGGTGGTTTCCTTTGGGTATTTTAATAAGGTAATAATTTAATATGTGGCATGCTTTTCTTTATCCTCTTATCAATATCAAGAACGAGTTATTAAGCAATTTCAGAGTGCTTTGGTTACTGTTTCTCTTGCTAAGTGTTTTCATTATTTTGTCACCAAGATAGAATTTTTTTTCTCAACAGAATTCTACTTTGACAATTGAAGAATTTCATTCCAAACTGCAAGAAGCTACTAACTTCCCACTGCGACCTTTTGTCATCC
>VZTV01097827.1:0-10000 GCA_013400875.1 Anhinga rufa | reverse complement strand
AACTAATTATCTGGAGTGAGCACTGAAATGATAAAACAGCCTTTTGGAGCTGTAGCTTCTTTTGCAGGTGCAGAGATGATGTTTTCTTTTCCAGTGAGAATGTGCATTTCTAAGTGGAAAACAGATCTGACAGCTGAGTAAAAAACATGTTCTTTTCCTATCTGTGATTATAAAACTGATGGAAGAGGCTAAGACACTACCTAAATCTTGAAAGATATAAGGTCCAATCCAACACAAGAGTAGGAGTGCATTCCAGGCACTGAAGTGCAACATTTTAGGGAACTGTAAGCCAGTAACGTTTGTTTGCAGTCTGTTTTTCTGATCTCTCTCTCTCTCTCTATATATATATATGTATATATATATACATACATATATATATGTGTGTGTGTGTGTGTGTGTATATATATATATTCATATTTGGCTTCTTGTCGAGAACTGGTTTGTATCTCCCACATGTAGAGGTGTAGAAGTCTGTCTGCAGGCACCAGCAGCAATGTTGGGAGAAGTGCACTACTGCGCATTGACAGAACCGCTTCTACTGTCAGAGCTGAACCTCTGCATAAGCCTTTGTGTCCAAGGCCATTTTGGTTTCAGAGTCTGTATGAGTATGCTAGAGCTGCATTAGGAGCCTGATCTCTCCCTGCACACAGCAGGGAGAATATCAGTGCTTCATTCTGCATCCAGCTTCCCAAAAACTAATTCTTGTTGTGTATCAGCGCCATGGTGACCAGAAGCAGTCTGTACACTTGACCTAGCCATAGAGAGATCCTGAAATATTTTCTTTCAATAAACCAATTATTTTTTATTGTATGGTTTGATAAAGATTGTTTAGAATAATGTCTTGAGCAGATTGAAAGTAGTTGTGTTGAACTAAAAGTATTCAAATACTGCTTTTCTTCACTTTGAGTTTAAGTCTTTGTCCAAACATTGCTTGATGCCTTTATAAACCCAAATTACAAGGCATGTCATTCATAGTTTTCTATAATAACTTCTAAAAAGTTAAGAAACTGAGTAGATCCATGTTTAATAAATATATTAAAAGTTGGATACATCTATTCTGTGCACAGAAAACATGTTCAGTCCATTTAGAATAAAGAATACCTTTAACTGCAAATCTTCATGTTTATGGTTAAAGAGCAGGAATAAACAGTTCTTTAGAAGAAGGAAAACAAGTAAAATAAATCAAGGTTTTTGTTAGTGAGTTCAAAATTTGGTTGTCTCCAGGAGCCAGGAGTGTCCAAACAACAGTTCCCTGTTGTTTGTGATAGTGGATAAGCATTGCAAATGTGTTGTTTTTCCTTGATTTCTCATCTGCAAAGTGGGGACTTTACATTTCTAACTCACAGGAATGCTGAGATGTGATGATACATTTTCCAAGTATGCACCACTATTAAAATCATAGGTCTGATCCTATTATTTTCTCCAACTATTTCTTTGTAAGTATATGTAAACTTCTCCAACCATTTTCTGCCATGTAAGGCAGTTTAGGTAGTTGGATATCTTGACTTTGATTCTGTGTGAGGTTTTAAAAAACAACAGTCAAATTAAAACTAGGGGAAAACCCTGCTCACAAAAGCATTGAACATCTCTCTGTTATGTGGTAGCCCTGGACAAACATGTGACAGATAATAACTGAAAGAAGATATTCCTTTGGTGCTTCCACAAAATAGTTATGTTCTGTGGAGGTCTGAAAAGACTTCATGTTCCACAATCGGCTGTCTTCCCATCCTAAGATGAATAAGCGATTGCAATTGCTGGGGTTTTTTTTGCTGTTGAAAAGTTTGTACCCATAATGTGTACTAGCCCTATGCTGACATTTTTTTTATTGCACAGTGGATCTACTCTTATGGTACAGCAACATGTGCTGGAGCATTTGCCATTGTCATAGTGCTAGCAAAGTAAGTTACCTAGATCCTGTGCTCAAAACTTCCCAGAACATCTGCTCTTTTTGTTTCATTCCCTGCATGTTAGTTTCAGAACCTTCTTGACTTATATTAAAAAAAAAATAAAAAATTCCCCGCCTCCACCTCGGGAGTTATTTCAAAGTGAAGGGGACCGCTGGAGTTCTTTGTCTCTAGTTACTAAAGGTCATGAAATTTAATCCAATACTTGAAAATCCCCAGGCAACAAATCATTGTGCACTAGGCATGCAACAAGAGAGGTCAGGGCATGTCACCTTATGTCACAAATAAGTAGGTAAGAAATGACTGGACTATGGTAGTATTGATGTATGCATATGCTGCAAAGAAAGGAAGATGTTTCCCAGGATATGTAACTATTTCCTCTGATGGGAAAGTCATACAGTTCCATCTTGGTTCCAAATCTGGCAAGAAGTATGACTAAGTATGACCCCAGCAGATGGGCTAAACGTGCCACCCAGGGACCAATGAGCATTTTAAATTCTCTGTGTCTGGGTCCTGGTACTCTAGCCCATGATCCAAGTCCCAGTGGGGCCCTGAGAGGAAGGTTAAAAATACTTCAAGGTACATCTGGATGGGAGGAGGATCATAGCCCTCTGGATGATTAACTGAAGCTCTGGAACATGAGATTTTGTTGTAATCTTTATCTTAATGTGTAACTGCAAGTGCAATGGGAAAGCTGAGAGCAATCCTGTTCTCCCCAAGGCCTTTGAAGGATGGTGACAGTGGCAACTTATAGAACCACAGATCCTGTGGTTTCGAATGATTTCCAAGTACTAACTGCAGTCTGAATGGGAAACAAGTATTGAAGAAGGTTTGTCACTTGTTGAAAACTGCTGCCTCATAGGAGCTCAGGTTTTGGATAGTAAGAAAAGAGGTGAAGTCAGCCAGGGCAGTACTTTTTCCCCCTGTAAAGAAGTGGAGCTCAGACCTAGTTTTCTCACAGCATTTGCATTTTTATTTTCCATTTTCATAAGTAAACTCCCATCCTTCCATGCATACATACCACAGCCATGACCTGACCCTGTAAGGAGGCTGCCTGCTGTCAGGCAGCTAACCACAACAAACCTAACTGAGGATGCTTGCAACAGGTTCATCCCAGAGCAGGCTTTCCTTTTATTTCTGAGTCTTCTGCTTCATCTCTGTTGAAACAGCCTGCAAGCCTCCTCCCTAACATGTGCAACGCTCTTGCAGGCCAATCTGCCCCTGCTGCAGCGGGAGCTGCTGCACTGTGCAAGGCTAGCCAAGCAGAACCCAGCCCAGTACCTCGCCCAGCATGAACAGCTGCTTCTGGATGCCAGCACCACCTCACCTGTTGACTCCTCAGAGCTGCTTCTCGATGTGAACGAAAACGGGAAGAGGCGAACTCCAGACAGGTGAGCACCGCCCTGCCTTTCACATCCCGCTTGCAAACGTCCCCTGGGTCGAACGTGCTGGGCTCTGCTAGCAAGGGGGGACCGTGTGAGTGGGTGCCTGGGCGGAACTGGGATGCAGGTCCTGCCCTCATTACAGGTGTGCAATGGCCAAATTACCTTTGTGTATGTGTGTAAGCATGTGTATGTATCTAGATATATAGATATAGATACATGCACGCACTGACTCGGGCAGCAAAATTTCCTGAGGACACACTCTGGTCATATCTATGTAGAAATAATACCGGCCAGTGCCATACTGACTATTTAGTGCATAGTATTTCTCTGCAGCATAAAGTGCTGAGCAGCAGATCACTCCCACTCCTTATGCAAGTATTTGAGATTTTATTGGATTAAACAGTAAATATGGGAAAAGTGGCTAGTTGGGAAGTACAAGGCAAGCTCCGGAGTGCAGTCGGGGCTTTGACTTCTTCTGTCGTGCCATGTTTCCTTATCGATATGTCCAATAGCCATAAGGTTATTTCTTCCAAACAGGAAAAATGTTCACTGAAATCTTTTTTTTCTGTTGAGCTGAGAAAGAGTCCATGCAGAAGCAGGGGAAGCAAGTGAGCATGTGCAAAGTATGGTAGCTCTAGGAATATGGAACAATTTTCTCTTTTCCTTATTTGAATAACGTT
The DNA here is from genome assembly GCA_013400875.1 of Anhinga rufa. NCBI lineage: Eukaryota > Metazoa > Chordata > Aves > Suliformes > Anhingidae > Anhinga > Anhinga rufa. The sequence goes on along the minus strand of VZTV01097827.1, from coordinate 6,031 downwards.
CTTTGTTTAGTGTTACGAGAAAATTACTTTTGTGGTTATTTATTTTGAACTGTCTTCCCATAATAGTGTTAGAAATTTGGCTAGTGTATAAATGTCACCTTTAGAAGGCCCAAATATTGGATTTTTCTTAGTTTTGTTTGCCATGGATTTATAGTATGGAAAACTTTTATAATGCTGTTCTGCCAAATGCCCCTGCCTGCATGCACAAGGCACTGCAAGTGTCCTAGTTATCTTTTAAATGAAAAAGGTGAAGATTTTCAAAGTCAAAAAGGCTTGCAAGTTTGTACAGGTGACTTTTTTGTGTAGGGACAGGCCATGATAGCACAAAGCCTATAGAAAAAACAAGGCCTGAAAGTTCCTGAGGCTGGTAGGCAAAAATTCGACATCAAATTTTGAGCACATTATGAAAGTGAGATATTAATGATATAGATGCAAGATCTTGAAAATGCCTGCATAGTAAAACTTTAAGCTACTCAGAGTCAGAAGCGAGCAGTAAAAATTAAAGTAATGAAGGCGTTGGATAGACAAAAACGTGAAAGTATTTTGCTTTAAATTGTGTTTCAGGAAAATCCCAATGGACCAGCAAGAAAGTAAAGATATACCAGCAGAGAAGCCCTTTTCTGTATACCCTCTTTTCACCCTTTTTCCCTGACAACTAGCCATTGGTGTTAACACAAACCTGCTAACTGCATCCAAGAAAGACAATTGATTTTCAGACATTTCCCATCTAGTCTCTTACTCCATGCAAAGAGATAACGTTCCAAAGCTGAAATTTGGCTCCCTGGGGCAGTTCTGCTGCATGTCCTCAGCCTTTGCAGAGCAGTGTACAAAAATGTCTATTAAAAAGGCCTTTTAAAATCTTGTGCATCTCGTGAATAGCTTAAATATCAGCAGGCCATAGTCCAGTATCAGTAGCAGACACGGTGTTTTTCTTAGAAATAGATATACACACATTAAATTATCTCATAAGCCCCTGAGGTCTTGCTTGAGAGAATACAGAGGAGAAGAGGGACGTGCCTTCCTGACAGCCCTAGCTTACTTTTTTTTTTGTTAATAGAGAGCAGTATTATTCCCTTCTCCCATAAGGCCACAAAGGAAATATGGGCAATAAAATATTTCCTTTGGTTTTCTTCCTTAGCATTCTAGACTAATACACCCCCTCTTTGAGACCCAGGTTGACAGTGCTGAATTTTGGTTATTTTGTAATAAGTACAGTCTCACTTGTGGTACCTTCAGTCCTGGTTGCGTGGGAGGGTATGGGTGGTGCAGGTGAAGACTGGTACAAGAACTTAGTAATGAAAAGACCCTGTATTAGTCTTAGAGCAAGAAGGACATAGGAGTAGCCCATAAGGGGACTGGCAGATCAGAAGAATATTGGATTTTAAAGTCAGCCTTCATCTTTTAATTAAAACTGAGGCCTAGACCTAGAGAGATTTAAGTCTGGTTTATGGATTTTGTTTTCAGTGTTCCTTTTTAGTTAAAATACATAGGTGCTCTCGAAACTCAGAAGTCTCTGCTGATGAGCAAGTGCCTTTGCCTTCACAACTGAAGTCTCTCTTAGGCTCCGTCAAGGTTGGGGAGTTTTCAGTTCCTCTCCAGGTAGTAATGCAGCTTTTGGGGTGAGGGGTAGAGTTTAACTTCCAGTGTTGTGGGTAAGACCCTGTGTCTGAATGCCTAGGGTTCAGGGAGGGGCTGTAATAACGTGGGGGTGTCCCACTGGCCTGTGTGCTCTGCGGTGCCAGAGCTATCACCTGGCAGCTTCTGTCGATCGCTGCTTGGAATTAGGCTCCTTGGTTCTGGGGAAAAGAAAAACCCATCCTTTCTTTTTTGACCCTGAGATTCTTTGCTGTCATGGAAAACCTGGAAAGAGACTGCTCAGCTCACCCATTGGAATGGTGCCTTGAGCTTAAAAAAATAAGTTGGTTTTTTTCAGTATCAAACAGCCCTGTCACTGGTTAGTCACACCTGCTTCTCTGTTGACTATGATTAAAGCTATACAGAAAAAAATAAACTCATACAGTAATTTTGCCTGAACCAAGTTCAGTGGAGTTGTCTTGTGCACTCAAGAACATTGTACTACAGATATAGTAAAATGAACAAGATCCTGTTGGAAAGATTCTTAAATTTACTGAATGGGAGTTTGCATACCTTTTAATTTGGGTAATGTAAGTAAATCAACCACAAAAACCTGTCCTCAGAGCCAGAGCATGCCTAGACTGAGTGAGTACTGAAACAAAATACTTGTCTGGTTTTATACTCATTACACTATTAATTATTTTAATGGTTTACAGAGGAGCAGGAGGAAACATCTGGAAAAATATATATACCTTTTGTTTAGATATCTAAGTAGTTTTCAAATATAAAAATACAGCGGATGATAGGAGGCATCTTTTAAGAGGATGGTTTGCTGTGACTCTGTTGCTGGAATATGGAAGAAAAAAGTTTAAAACAAAAACCCCAAACAAACAAAAAAAAAGGCAACATCCTGCCAGGGGAACTAAATGCAGTTGGAATAGTTTTGTTTGGAGATATGTCTCTCAATAAAGTAAATTGTGATATGTTTTTCACTTCCCAAGGTATAGGATTTTTTATTTATATACATGTGTGTATATATCTCATATATAGATGTGTGTGTATAAATGATACATACACATATATAGTAGAAATATTTATGTACATATGTGTATATATCTCATATATAGATGTGTGTGTATATATGATACATACATATATATAGTAGAAATATATATACACATGTTCTTCCATATTTACATTTTTCTTTTTAGCACAGTTAGCTGCATACTGTTGATTCCAATAGAGGTAAAATACAGTAAGGGATTAGGCAAAGGAAGTGGAATGTGTGTGTTGCACAGAACCACATCCACCTCGTGATTTTTTGTTAAAAGAAAATCCACATACAGTAATTTTTTCTGCTTATAATTTCAGAACCTTTTTTGCATATGCATTTTCCAATTCTGGTTATTTATCTGCATATCCAAGTCTACTGTATGTGAGGTTTTATAGAGCAATCTGACAGCAGAGCTTTGTGTTTTACTGAATGTTTTCTTGGTGCATATGGTCTGACACGGATGAGCAGCCACGGTGAGATTTTGGAGTCTATTAAACTAGCTCATTAAAAAGATCAATCTGTTTCTGTAGTAACACTGGGAACCATCAGTCACTGCAAGAGAGAAAAACTGACACCTGAGGAGACAACACATTTTGGTAATTTGTTCATGACATGTCATGAACAAAGTGTTCACTATATTTTGTTTACAACTTTTGGAGTTTACATTCTACTGTAGTAAAGCAAAGGAACTTGGACCAATATGAGTTTTTATTTTGGTGAATGAATGCTTAATTATAAATAACGTGATTCTAAATACATTCACTGCAAAAGACTTTTTGCTAATTAGTCATCCTTTGAGCTTGCTGGGAAGGGCTGTATGGCGCATGAGCATGTCATATAGTGACTGTACATTTATGACAGCTGCCTACAAAGTGGATATAGGATAGCAAAAAAATCTGTTAGAATAGCTGTAATTTTGAGTGAGAAGAAAACAAAAGTGGCCATGATTGTTTTGTGACTTTAGAATGTGCTGCTTTGCTTGCTGTACCTTTGGCTCCCCTGACAAGGAATTAATGTTGAAGGTATGTGGGCACAGAGACAGACTTAGATAATTCTGTTAAGTAAATATTCTTATTTGAAGAAACTCCTCCACATCTCAATAAGGTGAAGGATGCTTACAGCTCTTCCAGCTATGCTCCTTGTAAAGCATGTGTAATTATGAGGAATTTAAAAAGAATTTTCTTAATATGAACTGTTAGCAAGGCAATATTAATCTTTTCTGTAACACAGTATTATAAACAAAGTAAGTATTTTATTCCAGCAAAGCATTATCACTTGTTTGGTCATCAAGACTTTATTGGTGTAAGTCCAATTTTAATCAAAGCATCTTGCAGAAATATTAGATGAACAGCTTTGCCTCCTTCTTGCAAGCTGACTTCAGCGTTCAGTGAAATTGGTGTAATACTCTTGATCAGGTGAAACTTAATTTTCCAGCCAAGGCAGTTTTGCATGGTCAGATTTCCTATCCAGGAAATTATCCATAAATTGCAATAATTTAAAACTGAAATGATAACTTACAAACAACACAAAGTCTGTTAAATGGGTGCAGGCTAATGGCTAGTATCTATTCTGCTCTCTTTAATCTGATTAAATCATGGCTTCAAGTTAAATTGCCAATATTGCCAATTTTCCAGACAACAGTGTTGATTTATGTGCTCGTCAAGGAAAATGTGACCAACAGGAGCAAGAAAAATTAAAACAAGAAAATGGGTCAGTTAGGCTTCCTACACATTCCATGTTATTTCCTCTCTACAGCTTGTTGTTCCTTTGCAAAATCAGATGGATCAGATAAAAATGAGAAGAAATCAGATGAAAACTGTGGCAGTTTTGGATTTGGAACTAGTACTCACATGGGTCTGCTTCTTCAGTGCTTCCTCAGGCACCTGGGGAAATGCTGCTGTCCCAAGGGGGTGAGACCTGGAAGAATGAGTAGGACTAAGATCAGAAGCAGAATAGTAGGCTGAGTTCAGGGTATCTGAATTATGGCACTCTTTAGTACTTCATCTTTTATGACTATATTCAATATATTCAGATATAGTAAATTTGCCAGTGATTCCTGTTCTGATGAGACTTTAGAAATTGTTACCTTTTTATATACTTTACATAGTCAGAAACACAAAATGAGTTTATGTGCAGCCTAATTCTGGTATCCTGCTAAGTTGTTTATTTGGTCAGTGCAGAAAATATAATGACAAATTGTAGAATTAAGGTTTTAACACCCAGAAAACACCCGACAGCCATTACCCAGTATAATAGCAAAAACCAGGAATTTAATTTTGGTAAATGTGTTTTCAATGGTAGTGTTAATTTCTGTGTTATTTAAACTCAGGGCTCTAGAAGAAAATGGATATGCTGGTGTGTTGTCCAAGCTAATGCAGTGCATTCCAGTTAGTACAAAGCATTCCTTAGAAAAGACGGAACTGCCTGTACAGTAAGGTGCAAATAAGTACATTTGTATGAAAATATGTGATTTTAACATCTAATTACAGTGCAGAAAAGGAAACCTGGATTCCTGCTTGTCACAGTTTTCTGGTTTGCTTTTCCTACACCAAGTGATCAAAAAAGTCAGTGAAGTTACTTAATTACTTACAGTTTCTGATATTTTTCCCCATCTTAGTTTGAGATCATTCTAACTGTAACACTAAAGAACTTTGGCAAATGAATAGCTTGGGTTGTAAATACAGGGAAGTCCATTTTTTGCTTGCATAGTATTTTTACAATTGAAAGACCTGGGCATTGAGATTGAGTATATATATGCAAAGAAAACACACGCTGGCAACTAAACACAAAACTTGTCCTGGACAACTGTCAAAAACATCACTACCCATTGGGAGTTATTGCAAGCAGTTCCATCGTGCCAAAAGTCATTAAAAATACATGATGGTCCTCATGTTTTCCTGATCAGGAGTTTCCACAGCCATTCTGCGTTTGTTTTGGAACAAGGTGCATACTCCACTTTAACAAAGTATGTCTTTTACATCTCTGCCCAAAATTAGAACAGCTGTCCTACTGTATTGGTGAAAGATTCACCCCTCTTTGCCCAGCTGAGGTATAACAAAATATATACACCTGCAGCTTCTCTGGCATTAGTGATTGAGGTGAGGTCCTTGGAAAATCTCTTTACTCCTTCTGAAAACAGTGTAACCATCTTTTCATTTCCAGCTGGTAATTGCAAGATCTTACTCTGATCCTCTCTCCCAGCGGATATTGGCAAAGATTTGGTTTCATCCTTCCTCTCATTGACATTAAAGGAGAACCTATTGGAGGGGCAACAATTAATATATTGAGTGTTTCTCCATAGACAGCCCCTCGAGGTTGGTTGGTTTGTGGGGGAGGGTTTGTTGAAGGGCAGTTGGTTTTAACAGCAGGCAAACAAGAAAATTAAATCAAATTTACCTTCTT
>VZTV01097824.1:0-16888 GCA_013400875.1 Anhinga rufa | reverse complement strand
GATCTGAAGTGTACTTCCCGTAGCGTCGCCTTTATATTAATGTGCTAGTTTAGAATAATTCTTCATTTGCTCTGAAATCTTATGCAGTAAGATTTGCTCACTCTTTCAGATCACGTGAAATTAAGCTCCCTAAAGATAATACACGATACCAAGAAAGCATTACAAATTACTGTTGACTAAGACGTATTCAGGCACCTACCGCTCAGGTTCCAATCTGGATACATTTCCTTTTCATGTGTGTTATTCCTCTGGCTGTTTGACTGAAAGGTATCAACTGTTACTAGTAGTACAAATATTAACCCTCTGTCCCCTCCCTCCCCAGTGAATATATAAAGGAAAACTGAGCACTCATTTGCCCAGCCCAGCAGTACGAAAGTGCAGAATAAGGAGCATCTTGAAAGGCTTCAGCGTAGGACCAGTCTTCTAGATGAAGCATGGTTTAATTCTCAGCACGGGCGTAGGGAGAACATTTGTACCGACTGACATTAGGCACATTACCTAGGGATTGCAGGTAAGCACCTAAGCTGCCCAGCAAGGTCCTTGAAAGGGCACTTAGCTGCTGATTTAGGACTCCACCTCTTCCCCTGGCTCAGGAAGAAAGCCTAGGCACCCAAGTTACACGCCTCAGGTTAGACTGTGCGAACACCCTCACACACACATGCACAACTGCACCCTCACACAGANGGAGCTACTCCCATGGAACCTGGCCTGAGGAAAAAGAGCAGAAAGTCCTATTTGAGAGGTTAAGTCATCAGATGCTCTCGAGAGAACAACAACAAAGCACTTTGGGAAAGGCTGGGTATGAGGGGGACAAAGGTCCAGGCTCAGAGCACACGCCACTTGCTAACTGCAGCAGCAGCGGTAAGTTTAGGTGCTCAGAGTCTGAAAAGTGACAAAAATGGCATTTTTGCTCTCCCTCTGTGCGTGTGTTGGAGTCTCACATGCTCTAAGCAACGCGCTACCCCAACCATTGCTGGGCCAGTTATGCAGTCGTAAATAAACTCAAGTATTGACTGGCTCCCATATCAAAACAGTGAACCAGACAGCAGTAGTCTCAGTATTCAGTCATTTAGCTTTCAAATGTCAAGGACAGCAGAGTTTTGCTATTTAGAGAAAGCTGCATTTTACCTGTAAACATAAGGGTTTTTTTTCCTGAGAGCTCCTGACACACAATTTTCAGACCTCCCACTATGCATTTTTTCGTCACTTTTCAGAGCAGAATTATGTTTTAATCTTTTGTCTTTCAAGAAAACTCTCTGTGCCTCGGCATGTAACAGTACAGTGAAACACCACCAGGAGATGAAGAATCCGAGAGCAAGCTGCCCGACCATTAATCAGCTCTCATGCCCTCCTTGGCTACCAACACTACTGCAAGGATGACTCTACGCACTCTGAAGTCCAGTGCACGCAGGAGGATGTTTGTTATTGGTAAGGTTTTTGGGGTTTGGAGTCTGATTACGGCCTCCTATTTTTCCACTTTAGACTCAAACTTGTATTGACTCAGCTAACAGAGAGAAATAAGCAGCATTAGTACTGGATATGAACCTCGGCTTTACTATAGCAGCACATTTTAGCCTTCTTTTCACTGGCTCATTTTCTCAGCCAGTTCTTGAGGATGAAATGTTGCTGTTCTTTGGTAGATACGGAAATCTGTCAGCAGAGTTCACCTGTCCTAACACTGACATACGAACAAATAGGAACATTTTCGGCCCCTTTTAAGCTCCGACCTGACCCGCTGCGCGTACCAAAACGGCAATGTATCTTTGTAGCATCTTTTTGCTTTTCCTCCCTCAGCAGGAAACTATCCTCTCATCCTTTCAATCCCCACTCGCACGCACACGCGCTCACACACACGTTAAGCCAAACCGACACGGAGAATGTATGGGCGAGTCTCTACGGAACGGACGCTCATTAGTACATCGTTATGAAATTCTCCGGTTGTTTCTCTCAAAGAATATAAAGTTTAACACATTTTGTACATATTGTTGGTTTCTTTGTTATAAAGTAAACACAGTAACAAACTGTCCATAAAGCGTTGACTCGTTTTAAACACAGCCCCTTCTCGTTTTATCTCGCTGAAAAGTCCTCTTCCAGTCAGAAACACTCAAGCGATGTACTGCAAGTGTGCATACGGTGTATGACAGCAGAGGAAGGAAGAAAGAGGCACTTTTTGATCGGCTGGTATTCTTGGACTTCCCTTTTTCCTGCGGAGGTTTATGTTCCTGACACTAGATGGTAGTGTTAGCACAGAAAACCGCTGTGGTTAGGCACTTGGCAACAAGGCTCCAAGGCAGTGCCCGCTCTCTGCTATGTCATCAGAATTGGTTTCTGCCGCACTTCCAGGATATCTGGGTAAGGGAAAGAAACAAAGAGATACAGCAAACTTAGACTCCTGAAGGTAGCCACAGTACCAGAAAGCACGAAGAACCAGAGATGCACCTGTGGACTGCAGCACAGTCCCCCTGTTACACCCCTAAAGGGACTTAAAACATAATGAGCATGCGACTTTGCCTATTAACTAAGTCCAGTTTAATTCCTCCCTAGCTGCACCCTCGCTGAGAGATGGTAAGCCGCAAATATATTCCATCACGTAGCAATGGCAGCTGATCTACCAAGTATCATTTATAGCAGGGTGAAGCAACATGTGTCAGAGTGGCGCAATCTTCCAGGGAAACTAGTAGAAGTGCTGTTATAGGAGATGCCAAGGGTTTTCCCTTTCTTGAAGGGAGGAATGCACCATACCCAAGACCCTTAAGGGGACTTTTGGCACTGAAGATGTGGGCACAAATAATTCAACCGTTTCATCCATTCTTTAGCCCGAAGCTTACATTTCTGCACCCAAAAAGCTGCCACAAAACCCACTCCTTTTGTTGGTTCCTCAGCTCCATATTGTCCAAACGTGACAGAATATGAACCTATAAAATATCTGTCATAATCATGGGCATCTTTCCAAATGTGGACTGTAAACCCAGCATGCTGGCACGGCAGCGTGTAGAAATATCTGGAAACTGGGCTGCTACGTCCTTTTCAAGGCCACACAAAGAATAAAGAACATGGGAAAAGGGAGCACATGCTTAATTAAGAGGCATGCAGGTGCACAAAGAGGATGACGTGAGTAAAAATTGATCCACAGCTCCAGAGGGCTCTAGCCACACTTGTAAAGAATGAAACGGTGGAGTGAGTCCAGTGAAGGGCCACAAAGACGATTAAGAGATTGGAGCATCTGGCATATGAGAAGCTGAGCGAACTGGGATTATCTAGCATGGAGAGAAGGCTCAGAGCAAAGGAAGTCTTATCAATATGTATAAACTCCAGACATTTCAAAACGTACTTTGGTGACTATCACTAGGATTTTCGTTTCATAGTACAGGCTTCCTAAACTACCCAAGGGAGATGAGCATCCTTCCCACTTCACCCTGCCCCACGTGTAATGTTCCCGCTTGCTGGAACGCTCCCACTGGTGCAAAGGCATTAATTACAAAAAGGCAGGGGAAATGGGCTCCACCTGATGTGCCAAGCTAAAGCAAATGCAGGTAGCGAAAACTGCAGATTGAAGCTCTGCCTTACAGCCCAGACATTTCACGTCCTATTTCTGTGCATCTCAACATATACATCGACTCCTGCAACTGTAATGTTAAATAAATTAAGTCTCAGAAAGGATGTTCAAGCTCAAAGCAAATATTTGAGCATGGAGGCATATATGCCACCCACTTGAGCAAGTATTAAATACCAGCAGGAACAATACATCTTCTGTGAACTCCAAAATGCCTGTGGTGAGAGTGTGAGAGCTTGAGAACTCCAGCTAACTAGCTGTAAGATTATCAACACAGTTATCATACAGGATAATTATGTATTTTGCTGAAACATCGTTCAAAATCCACCCTTAATTACAGAGGATGAATTTTTACTGGAATCCTTAATTTCTTCTAAACTGAAATCAATCCCTGCACACAGGGAAAGGGCAAGTGTAGAAACACCTCTTTACTGAGTCTAATTTCCACCTCTACCTTATCAGCTACAACTTCCTTCTCTGTAGGAAAGGGACAGTGTACTTTTGCAACAGGCTCCGAGATCTCAGCCTGCAAATAAGAAGACTGCAGCTATTGCTATTACACTAGCATCATACAACTGATGACATTAATACCCATACTATCTTCTCATCTCTTTTAGCACAGATTAACCTGTTTAACAATAGGTTTCCCAACTACTTTCCTCCTAGCTTTCAGAAAAAGTCTGGAACAGAGGAGAGAGTCCTTAACCACTGCTGCTTTCTCAAGTTTTCAGACATATCTCAAGAGTCCCATGGGCACCCTCATACTGCAAGCTGCATCCCTGAAAGGCTAACAGGCTTGCTGACGGAGAGACTTCAAAGAGACCAGCTGTTTTCTCTAGTCCACCTGTATTTGTAGGCAGACAAGAGTTATCTTCAATACTGCCTGCAGATTGTAAAACCCAGCTTATTGTGCTATCCTAGCCCAGCTGAACAAATGCAGAGTTTCATCATATATATACTCATCAATGGAGTAATTGGCATAGTAAGGCCAACAACATGGGGGACTCTGATTATTCATGGTAGAACACACTAACATCATTATGTCTAGTTAAAGACACTGGACACCCGACAGATATATGGGCGTCAGTGTGGGCACCCTGATGAGTCCAAGCAACGTATATGGAAATAAAATCGAAGAATCAAAATTGGCAAAAGAGGTCATTCCAAATTCAAGAGCTGCCTTTCTGTAACCCTTTCAGTCACAGGTCTCTGCTACAACTGTCGCTGTCAGTGGATGGACTCACAACAAGTTGCCTTGCAATCATGAGATAGATGAAGTTTGAATTCCAGTATTAAAGCAACTAGTGTTCCTCTGGAAGTTTGTTAGAGCAATCTACCAACTTGTTTGAATCACCACCAAGCAAAACTGGTCCAAAGCCAGAGAACAGGTTGACACCATTCCGCTCATTCACACTGACTTGCTGCTACAGTATTTCCCTTACAGAGAAATACTTGTTCCTCTATCTTAACAGCAAAACCCCACAACACAGAAGGTTGTCCTGGAATCAAAGGATTCTCTGTTTATGCACAATACATGTTAAAATTCACCTGTTAAAATTCGATGCAATGGCAAAGTGATGTAAGTTAAGTGTGCATAGAGTAGAAAGTTTTCATCTGTTCTGTTCAGCTTCAGCCACGAGCCCACCAGAGACCGTCCTGTTCCAGATAAGGACCGCGACCTCAGATTTGTCGCATTGTGCAGGTCTGTAAAGGTAGAAGACAGAAAGCTTAAAGTGTGTTTTATTGGAAGACCCAATCAAAGCCTCTGAAAGTCAAAAAAAGCAAAGCCCACTATTCATTGTCTAGAGAGAAATCACATGCAGGTTACTTTTACTACTTTGTTTTTTAAATTACTCAGATCTTGCCCAGCACAGAATCCACCATTTTCATTGAAGCCAATGAATTATGTCAGCAGCTGGCAGCAGTAGTAAAACATTATCCACTAACAGACCAGCCAAGAGAGGGAATGAAGCCTTTACTACCACACTGCACAAGCAGAATCCTAACCCAGCCTTCCCTCGTATACAAAATAATAGAATATCCTTACAATTAAGTAGTTACTCATGCAGAAATTCACAAGTGTAACCGAAGGAAAATTGTGTCTTGTCAAGAAAACTGACATCTACAAGACAGGGGGAGAGTCAGTATTAATAAGCCAGTTTACTGCAAATTTCCATGCATCCCCCAAGCCAAGCCTGGGACCCTTCAGCAGTGCTGTTCTTCCCATAATTAGTTTAGAGAGTCACAAATAACTTCTAAAACAAAAGGATCCTGAATCCACTGTAGGCTAGAGGTGGTTTTTATAGCTGCAGGTCTCTCCCACAGCCAGGAATGCACATGACATATATTTTGAGTGTTTCTAAACATTCCCTCCATTCCCCTGTAAAACTCAGCCCTGCCCCACAGTGCTAAAAGCAGATGTTGAAGTGAACACAACAATTCTGATCCAGAGCAATCCACGCTCTGGGACTCATTTGTTTAAAAGCAGGTCCTGATCCACACAAAGAGGCCCTAGCAAAGGAAAAATACATAGTGGCAGCTACTCTAGCAAGATGCATAACAATGTGGGAGGGGGGTAAAAAAAAAAAAAAAAACAACAAAAACCAAAATCCCACCTCTATCTTGTTTTCCCTCCTTTCCTGTAAAGGTGTATAGTCAAGCAGTCTACCGGGGCAACCCCCGCTATCAATACAGGCNGGTCCAGAGGAGGCCACGAAGATGATCAGGGGGCTGGAGCACCTCTCCTGTGAAGACAGGCTGAGAGAGTTGGGGTTGTTCAGCCTGGAGAAGAGAAGGCTGCGGGGAGACCTTATTGTGGCCTTTCAATACTTAACGGGGGCTTATAAGAAAGACAGGGACAAACTTTTGAGTAGGGTCTGTTGCAATAGGACAAGGGGTAATGGTTTTAAACTAAAGGAGGGTAGGTTTAGACTGGATATAAGGAAGACATTTTTTACACTGAGGGTGGTGAGACACTGGCCCAGGTTGCCCAGAGAGGTGGTGGATGCCCCATCCCTGGAAACATTCAAGGTCAGGCTGGACGGGGCTCTGAGCAACCTGGTCTGGTTGGGGATGTCCCTGCTCACTGCAGGGGGTTGGACTAGATCACCTCTAAAAGGTCGCTTCCAACCCAGACCATTTTATGAGTCTATTCCCTCTCCCCACACATTACCACTATGCCAAGAGCACTGTGGTGATCAGGTCAGAAGGGCCTGACTCTGGTAGCTGAAGTAAGTACAATTCTTCCAGTGCATCATGCTTGCACACAGCAAAAGCAAGCGAGGTGGGCCCTCACAGGCTGTTCCTGTCCACAACAGGTCTGTCTGCACTGGGGGCAGGTCTGTGGCAGCACTGGCCAGACCAAGGGCAATGCTAATCTTCAGACGAGCAAATTATCCTCCACCCATAAGGCCAAGATGCCCCAGAATATCTCCGCTTCTACAAAACCCCGTCACTAGATGAACTGAAGTCAGCTTTCCCACCTGAAACAAGAATTTCACCACCACACCTCCTGAGCAAACACTGGTAGGACACTCAGGTTTCTAATATTTGTAAAGAAATCTCATTTTAGTCATTTTCCCTTATATAAATCTCATCTTTGAATAAATTAAATTTCCTAGCATAACTGTTAAAATATTCCTCTATTTATTTTTAGGACCAGTAACAATAAGGTCAAAACATTTACAACTAAGTGAAACCACACTTCTCAGTATTTTATATGCATGCTATAAAATGCCGGGAAAACCTGGAATTTGTTAACTTCCATAAATATATTAGAAGGAGAAGAAAATGAAAATAAGAATGTTCATCATTATGATTACGTATGCCAGGATCAGAACCTGCAAAACAATACTGAGCAGACACTACCACCACCTATGAAGGCTGTTGGATAAATGCTGTGAACTCCATTCTATCCTCTGCAACCTCCAGGAGAAAGATATCAAAAGCAGGACTCTACCTGGGAAAGCTGCCCTTCTCCCCACACTACACAGTAATTGACCCAAGCCCTACCCTTTGTCTAGTAAAACATGCTAAAACACATTTCATTTGAAATAACAGATGTTTTGATTAGGCAAATTAAGGAAAAAGAGATGAGGAAAAGCTTCTATTGATGGAACCCTAAATTAGTTACAACCAGTTTAAGTTGCACAGAATTTGAATTATAAAATGATCACTTAAGCTTGTTTTTTTAATATGCAATTCCTCATAAGCTAAGCTGATCCAGTACCACTGATGGGTAATACCTTCACTACCACAAACAGAACTTGTGATCTGGGAATTACCTTTGTGTTTATCTATTAGCATGCCAACAGATAGATTGTTTTGGCTTTTCTACTGAATTGTTTTTAAATATATGAAAGGCAGTTTGAACTCTAACATTTGTGAGTTTCCCGCCTAACAAAACTGCAATACGATTGGATTTATACACTATATTCTGAATCAGACTCAAGACTCAATTTTTTATCATTTGTTGTTTCATACTGAGCAACTAGAATTCAAAGGAAGACCTCCACAAGGCATTAAACCATTATATAAACAAATTAACTATGTTTTCTTTTTAGAGAGTACAGAACTGATCCAAAGCCAGTTGAAGTAAATGCCTTTTCACCAACTTTAACCAACTCTGGACCTAATCAGGGAATTCAGAGAACCTGTCCATGAGAGCGTGCTCTACCCCACTGCACTGTGATATCTGGAAGAGTGCCACCTGAGAGCATGGTATCTGTGAAAGCAGGAGACTCTTTCCTGCTCAAGTTTCTCTCAAATGGGTCTATACAAAAGGGGGAGATAAGTTTTAAACATATGCAGGCATTGTTGCCTTCAAAAAGATGCTAAGTCTGTGAATAACCCCATGTTCAGAGCGGCACTGGCGTTGGACATTCTGTGGAGCTAGGTTTTTCACACTGCAAACCTTTTGGAAAATCCAGCATTGGGATCCCTTTCCATGGCTCTGTGCTCTCTCCAGACAAGTCCGTTTAGCCAATATTACTTCTCTCACCTCCACCATCATCATCTCTGAAGAACTCCTCACTGTCATTTGCTGAGTGGGATTTTTTCATCTCAGCAATTCGATTTCGGGGCACTTTTCTCTTGAGAGATGGGGAGAAAAAGGATGGGCGATTGTTGCGTTCTGGGGTTGGCGGTGTGCTGAAAGAAGTGACCTGAAAGGGAAATAGAAAAAATGAAGTTTTGTTTAAAAAGTCTTGTGCTTCTAGTAAGAAGTAATCAGTCTCAAATATGTGCCATGAGGCAGTCATTTGTAAAACCAGACTCATGACTGGTGTCTAGCTCTAAATTTTATCAGAGTGGCCAGAGAATGTCAACTGAACAGTTATCTCAGCTTCAAGATGCTCATCAAGATGAAAGTATTTTGATATATCATCACCCTCAACTGTTATGTGAATAATAAAAAACCCTCTCCTCAGCTGATCACTTTTAACAAGGATTTATGGTCATAAAGGAATAAAATACAGATTAATAATTTAGGCACCAAGAATGTCAATCTTATTTTTGCATGTTGAAATTCAGAAGACTTAATAGGCTAAGAATGTATTGTTCTGGACATACTAAAATTGTGCATCTTCATTTCTTTGGCAATCACAAGGTAGTAGTTTCCCTGCTTAGAAGGGTGCCACATGGGATTACTGTGAAAGGTCACAGCGTCTCTAGGAAGCAGGGTTACAAGGCAATTACTTAACCCAAGATGCTGATGCAAAAATGAAGTCAATGCAAAATTGTATTTTTGTCGTATTTCAGTATGGAATGGGGAAAAACAAGTTGAGAGGCCCCTGATGATCTGCTTAGCCTAAGTGATGACAAATACAAGAATGTAATTGTCTGTGGTGAGACACAGGTTAGGGATGAACCTATAGAGACACCCGTCCTTCAGAGCTGTAGTTGCTCTTGCATAAACCACAATTATAGTCAACTGTATCTATTTCAGAAAGAATTGAAATGCAGTGCTTACGTACTGGTTTTGCTAGTAATATTTTAATAGTTTCATTTAAAATAAAAAGAATAGGGATAACTACTTCACTAGTGGAGGTGAACAACTTCTATCTCATCCTTCCTTCTTCACAAAGTTAATTTAATAACCCCCTAACTCTTTCCGAAATGAGATCTGATATGGAATTCTGTCCATACAAATAAGGAGGGAGGTGACATGTGAGCGAGCATGACGGACAAGCCAGGTTGGTTTTGCACTGCAGAAACACTCCATGTTGTCCCTCTATTGTTAAATGTAAAAAAAAAAAAACCCCAACCAACCAAACCAAACCCAAAACACTTTCCCAACTGATCCCCCTCTTTAGTTCATTTGATCTCTAATTTGTGCTTGTCTCTATTTTTAATTCTGAAACCATTTCATATCACATCTGGAAGGAAAACCAGAAACAGTCAAATTACCATTAAAACCATTAGCAAAAAGCAATAATATATTATCACATGTATTTTGACATTTTCCAGCTGACACTGGAAGTCTTGGAGCAAAAAGACTGGCAAGTCCCTCTGGGCCTGACTTCTCCAGGCTGTATCTCTGCTGTAGAGAGCATGCACATCCAGTTAACAAGCTCTATGCTGACAGCTCATTTTGCCTTTTAGGAAGCCAGAAACAAAAAAAGAAAAACAAAACAAACAAACAAACAAACAAATCACACACCTTGCATGGAGACCTTTAGAAGCAAACCTTTGAACTACTCAAGTTAGCTACGTTACACAGGAAACCAGAGTAGAATCCATCAGAAACTTCCCATCCCAGGTCAGGGCACATCTGTGCAGGCATTTTGAAGACGTGTTGCCTATTCCCCATTAGCTAGGTAAAAATGCCTTAATAGAAAACAAGGCTCAGGCCTTAATAAGGGCCAAATCAGCACCTACAGACTGATTCTATTGGTATTTTACTGCACTTGCATTAAAATTAAGTATATGCATAAATACGGTACTGCATCTAGATCCATAGTCTTTGCTTTGATATTATACCGGCTTCACATTGGCAGCATTCATCAGTGGCAAAATCTCCTAACGGTACCATTTCCTGTGAGATTTAGCAAGCAACCTACGTAATATACAAATTCCACATTTCTAGGTAAATCCCCATCTTGTACAGAAATGGAATCTATTAATTTTCAGAGAAAATAGGCAGAATCATCATTTTCCCTGGCATCAACATTGCTGTTGTTTCAACAAAACACTCCTCCAGAAGTGTGAATCATCCAGTCATCCCTGCATTCAGTATTTGCTCCAAGGGAAACCGTGCTAAAAACCCGTCTGCATATACTGAGTATGTTCAAAATACACACAAGCAAACCTAAGTTCAGAACCTTGAGTGAGTTAATCCCAGCTTCAGTCCATCTACTGGCTTTGGAACAAAATATGTTCATGCTTAACCTTAAGTATTTCTGTCTGCTACTTACTCTTTCATGCACTGGGGATTCTGGATTTGAATCTTCTTCTGTCCCATATGGTGAAGTGTCACCAGTAGAAACTCTATTCACTGCCATCTCTGCATGTCCTTTCCCTTGTGGCCCTTTCATTCGGACGAACTCCATGTTGTTATATTTATAAAATCCAAAAGACATTCTTTGAGCCATCTTAGCTGCAACACTCACCTACTCAAGACAAGAGAGAAAACCATGTAATATCTCCATGTTTCAAAAAAAATAATATTCTCTGAAAACAGTTATCTAAGAATAAGTCAAAAAGTTGGTAAGTCATAGTTGATAATGATCATTATCTTGATTCTTAAGAAGCATTTTAAGCAACATGTGACATGATCTCCAAAAGGGAAGCAATTTTACAGATACAAAAATAGAGGCTCAGAAAAGAACCAACTCCTTCAGCTATCCAAAAGGCAGAGTTACCCAATGGCACACTGAGGTAAAACAAAAGGTTTTTATCCAGACCCACACAATATGGCTCACCAGAGCACAAGCAGGCACGTGCACATCTCAACACAACCTGTGCAAGGACACTCATTTGAGTCCAAAAGCAATAGACACACATATGAGATGCTTCAAACTAGCAAAGTGCACTGCACAATTCTGGCAGTACTTCGTGGCAAGCCAATTCGGATATGTGTGCATCCACAGTGTCAAGGCTAAAGCATAAAGACCCAGGCCCCATGCACAACTAATCCGCATTGCATTGCTCACCGCAAAACCCTGACAGCTTTTGAACCCCCTCAACAGACAGAAGGGCTCAATTTCCAGTTAACACAACTGAACTGAAAACCGAACTGAGAACTGAAAAAAGGAACAGACATATGAAACATGAAAATCATGATGAAATATGAAAACAGTCAAAGTTTTGCCAAGTAAAACACGTAGGACTTATGGATAAGTTTAACTTTCATCAGTTTATCACCTGAAAGATCAAAGATGCTTATCATGTAACACAACTGGTACTGTACTAAGAATTAATACAGACGCAACTGATATCAAGTAACCTTCAAAAGCATAAAGAGACTGCTTCTGTTCTGTTAAAAGAATGGCCAAATTTCAAGTTTTGCCTTCAGCCATAATTGAGTATTTGAAGACCTAACAACTTGCCGGCTGAACATGAGCCAGCAGTGTGCCCAGGTGGCCAAGGTGGCCAACAGCATCCTGGCTTGTATCAGGAATAGTGTGGCCAGCAGGAGCAGGGCAGGGATGGTGCCCCTGTACTCAGCACTGGTGAGGCCGCACCTTGAATACTGTGGTTAGTTTTGGGCCCCTCACTGCAAGAAAGACATTGAGGTGCTGGAGCGTGTCCAGAGAAGGGCAGCAAAGCTGGTGAAGGGTCTGGAGAGCAGGTCTTATGAGGAGAGGTTAAGGGAGCTGGGGTTGTTTAGCCTGGAGAAGAGGAGGCTGAGGGGAGACCTTATCACTCTCTACAACTACCTGAAAGGAGGCTGTAGCGAGGTTGGGTGTTGGTCTCTTCTCCCAAGTAACAAGCGATAGGACGAGAGGAAATGGCCTCAGGCTGCGTCAGGGGAGGTTTGGATTGGATATTAGGAAAAATTTCTTCACTGAAAGAGTGGTCAGGCACTGGAAGAGGCTGCCCAGAGAGGTGGTGGAGTCACCATCCCTGGAGGTGTTCAAAAAACATGTAGATGTGGCACTTCAGGGCATGGTTTAGGAATCATGGTAGTGTTGGGTTGATGGTCAGACTAGATGATCCTAGAGGTCTTTTCTAACCTTTATGATTCTATGATTCTATTTTATTTCATCTAACAAAACAATGTAAAGAGCTGTGTGGTCAAACAGGACATTCCTAGGCTATGAAGTGACTTCACCACATCAAATATTGTATTTCCACTGCAGGGCTTTCTTCTTACACTGTCTTTAGGATTCTGCATTCCCATGTATTTTAATAACCCACCTGCTGATTACACGAGGTTGTGAGCTGATGGTGGGACAGAGAAACAATTTCAGTTTCATGTTCTCTCAAAAAACTGCTAGAAGAGTATAGCTACTCCCATTTAAGACAGGGAGAAGGGAAATTATTTAGAACCTCTCTTGACTAGGATAGGAACAAAGGGAAGTTTACAGTCACATTAGATATTGTGGGCATTTTGTTTGGTTGGTTTTTAAAATCTCTCAGGACTGTCTTCAAAACAACCTGAGAAGTTTATTAGCTCTTACACTCTCTTGACTTCAGCACTAAGTACAAGTACTGAATTTGAAGCTGAAAGTGCTGGCATTTCGTGTTTCTGTAGGAAAACAAATAAAGCTTCTTTCTGTGACAGTGAAACTACAGTGGTCTTTTGAAAACAGCCCTGAGTACAAAACACACTGAAGAAAAACATGTTTCACATATAGAAAAGTAGCTATCAGAGTTTAAGACCTCCCTGCAAAACATGCCTTCTCTGAAGTAACTAGAAATATCTATGACCTCTCAAGAAAATGAAGGGGCTCGCTCCCAGAACTCTGTTATTCAGCTCCATTCCTGTGTCACACTCTTGACTACTCATCAACTTCAATCCTTTTGGCAAACACCAGAGTAATATATCCTGATCTAAATACTCTCAGCTGTCTGAGCCAAAAGCATTAGCTTTCAGGTAACTTTCAAAGCCAAAAAAGACAGACTACGATGCAGATGATCTAACAGAACAAGAAGCTAACAGCCTCAGCAGCAAAGAAAAACTGTGGTCAGAGTATCATTGTTGCAAAGGATGTTGTCTTTCAGAAGCACCTTACCCTGTTGTCATAGACCTTCTTGAGTGCTTCATAGCGGATGGACCCCTGAAAAATCACCCCTTGGAAGGTGTTGCTTTTGTCACTGGCCACCAGCTCCACACAGACCATTTCTCCTTCTCCCACAGTCATGTCACTGAAAACCTGCCAAAGGTGCAAGATGAAACACTTCAAGGCAAACTGCAGCTGTTTAAGTTTAAGTATGTTCAGATTCCCATAATTCTCCTTAGGCCCAAGGCAGGTTCAACATAAATGGAAGAAAGCAAGGGAGCTGTATGCTTCATCCCAGCCTTTCAAAAAAGATCAGGCTGCAGGCAGTGCACGCTGCAAACTACGTGTTGCGATAAGGAGCTCTCACATTAGCCTGTCTTGCTCTAGCCCATCATAAAATCAGATGCCAAAATCCAGCTTTAAGCTCAGATTTCAAACATTAAAGAAAGAGGAAGGTCAAGTAAAACAAAATAAAAACTACTGGAAGATAACCCTCAATTAGCCAAGAACATTTGTTCAAAAGGTACAAGAAAAGAAGCTAATCAGTACATAAGACTAGAATAAGACAAAACTGCTGCTACAAGGAACTCACCTCTTCAAAACTGTCAATCATGAAGAATATGTTGGGGTAGCTGATCTTTGACTCCTCTCCTTTACTGTCCATTGGGTGTTTGCTAGGAGACGCAAACACTTGCTGAGAAAGATATGGAAAAAAATACATCTTCTCAGTTAAACGTGCTCAGGAATGGATGCACTGAATACAAGGCAAGCAATACCAAAACACCACAGTCCAACCCTGCTCAGTCAGCCAACTTTTTCACTTATGCTAGAGAAGCTGGACATCCTGCAGGCAAAGCTGAGCTGGTTTCTGCCTACAGCCTGTTTTGCAATAATGACAACACTTGTGAAATCCTTGAGTTTTCACAGGCAAGTTATCAAATACTGGTTGCTCCACTATAAACATCCCTGTGGGTACCTGACCTCTCACCATCCTATGGTACACAGCTAAGGTATCCTCCTTTTCGTTAACAGAGAAAGCCACCTTGATCTGCCTTTAAGTTACTGCAATGCGCTGCAAAGTAAAAGCACAGACAGCAACAAAGTTACCATGGAGTAGCTGACCTAACTCTATTTGCTTGTACATTTAATGTCATTGTTGTTTTTTGCTTAGTACCACAATAAGATCAACATCACTCAGGAATGGGAAGCATGGGCCTCAGGAGGACAAGCACTTGATTTCTCATCCTCGTCTTCTGGTTCTGTTTCTTTTTCTATCCCCTGTGCTTCCTCTTGCACGTTCCACCGCGAAGCAGTTCCTGAATTCCTTTGGTCACTTCACTCCTCAAAACAACCTATGTTTAAAGAGCTAAAGGCTTTAGATTTTACCGTTCCAACAACATTAACAAGCAGATACAGAGGGAGAATTCATACCAAGTAGCTTTCTTTGCTTCCACCTGTTTACAAACAAAGCTTTGAATTAAAGAAACCTGTCAGATCTTAGCCTACTGCGAATGTGTTGAAAGCTCTGAATCTGCCCAGATTGTCAGGCTTGTGATACTCTCACTACAAACCATTCAACACAAAACATGACTAAGGGTATAATATTAGATATTGATGAGAGGGTGCTTTTCCTTATTTGTACTTACGAAGCCTACATGCATATTTAAATACAGATTATTAAAAATAAAGGTTGCTTCATGACAAGAAACAGCATTAAAAAGTGACAAGACTCCTCAAAGATGACACTTGCACCAATGCCTGAAACAAGGACATCTTCCAGGCATCCTTGTTCTCATGCCATCTAATGTAAAGAAAAAAAAAACCCAAACTTATTTCCAGTCAGACACAGCTGAATAAAATCAAGTTTGTAGAGATCTTATTGTCAAGCCAGCAGAGAATCAATGTAGTCTGCAAAATAATTTAGGGGAAAAAAAAAAATCAGCCTTTTTTTACACTGGTTTCCTGCCTTAGGTACTCTACTGGTATGAACACAGAAGCTTTGTCATAGGTCTGGAGTAGCACAGCAAGTCCTGTGCCTGAATTGGGCTTCCACCTATTCAACATCTGGCTGCACACTGACAGGACAACATACGCTTTCGAAAGCAAGAACCATTAGGGCAATAATATAGATCAAAATAGTTGGCTTTTGTTCATTGAAAACTAAGAGCCTCAATGGTGCACGTTATAGTGAAATGTCCTACTGCAAATATGCTTGCCACAGCGTATGGAATTGCCTTTTCTCTCTCCATAGATCAACTTCATGATGTTGAAAAGTTACTAGCAGGTACTGCTAAGTTTTAATGTGTGCTGAGTTTCTCCTAGAAAAGGGGAGACAAAGAAGAATTTATAAGCAGTCCCGCAGTATGAGCCTCTAGGAATGAGGAACAGAAAACCTCCTCCTTATTCTGAACACTGCTCACATGCAGTGAGGGCAGGTCTTTCATCCTCATCTTCCTAGTTTTCAAATCTGCAAGTAATATTTACAGATTTTTCTCAAACGAATTTTGCAGAAGTTAACTGGGAGTGAAATCTGGACTGCTAAACAGTGGAAAAAGCAAAGAGAAATAAGAGGCTTACATCAGTGGTGTAATGTGGCATCTCAACAGCATCAAAAGATGGGAATTACGTGCCTCACTCAGGCAAATCACAAATACAGTAATCAGCATTGCTAGTTTTGTTTGTAGGCAAAGCAACAATTGGTTTAAAATGGTAAAATAAAATTAAAGAATGAAAGAGCATTGGTTTATTTTAGGTATAAAGCCATGCAAGCAGCTGAATGAGCTAAAAGAAATGCCTGGGAGAAACAGCTATTTAAAGGCAACAGAAGCCTTTAAAAAGTATTTCTGCCAACTAGGAGAACTTGTTGCAAGATCTGCTGGAAACTGAATGAAGCTTCCTGGGGTTTCTTGTTCCTATCCCTTCCATGCTTATTATTCAGCCTCCTCCACTATGTTAAACCCTGTATGCTGCACACAAGCAAGTGATAAAAGCCTTCGGTGTGGAGATGGAAGGAATGAGCAGTTTAAGAGAAAAACCAAGAATCTTATAAAACAATAAATTGGTAATCAGTAAGTCGCCTACCATTTAATAGACCTACATTACAAATTTACCCTGATGGCTTCTCCTAACTCAGGTCTCATACAATTTCAGGTTTACTCTGACATTGGTTAAT
>VZTV01097820.1:66238-78560 GCA_013400875.1 Anhinga rufa | reverse complement strand
CCCCCCGCAGTGGCCATGGCCATGTCTGTGTCCTGCCCCAGGACTGGTGCTCCTGGGGTCAGGCAGGGATCCTGCGCCCTGGGACGTGGCGATGGGGCGCTGCCCCTGGGGCTGGGGACGTTGCCCCACTGCAGCCCCCAGAGAGGAGGCAGATCTGGGGTGGGAGTTGATGAGGAATAGGGAGGCTCAGGGCACCCGTATGTCCTGGCAGAGGGTTGGGCAGGGCTGTGGGGACCCCCCGACCTGGGCCAGAGCTGGGTACGGCTGCTGAGCTGGGCTGTCCCCGGTTGGGCTGGAGCACGTGTGCACATACATGTGTTACACGCCTGTTTTCAGCTGTGTGTAAGGACCCTACGGGCCGAGCCCAGCAGCCCAGTGCCGGCAGGGAGCAGGAGCCCCTCAGGGAGCTGTGGAGCAGTGGGGGCCTTGCACAAGCCTGTGACCCCCCCCGAGGGGCAGGGGTCAGGCTGGGTACCTTGAGCAGAAGGGCAGGTAGGAGCCCTGCCTGTGGCATGCCCAGCTGGAGCCTGCGGAGGCTGGGGGGCCCAGCACCCCCCACCCCACACAAAGACTAACCAGGGTTTGTTGTAGTAAAGCCAAGCCCAGCTCTTTAACAAGAGTGAAAAGCCATTTCCAAACCATACGAGAGAAAGGGAAGGTCGGTGTTGGGTCCCTATGGCTGCCACATCTGTGGGGTGCCTGCCCCCCAGCCCCGCTGTCCCCGTGCTCAGGGAGGTGTAGGGGACGGTGTGAGGGGGAAGGGGGCGTTCGTGCGTGGGGTCGGCGCACTCTGGGCCGGCGCTGCTAGGCTGCATCGACATCCTGCCAGTTGCTCCAGGGGCTCCAGGTGGAGTTGGCGTAGGGGTCCCGGCAGCTGATGCGCACCCGCCGTGCACGCTCCTGCAGAAACGTCTTCTCGTCGCTCTCCATGTACTTGTCAACCTGCAAAGCAGGGCAGGTCGCAGCCTCAGGGAGCACCCCAGTGCCGGGGCGGGGGGCAGCCAGCACGGGCACCGCTGGAGGCGAGGCTGCAGGGAAGGTGGGGCAGGGCAGGAGCAGGGCTCGGTGCTGGGGGCTCAGGGGTGGCACGTCCCCAACGCAGGCAGTGACACTGCCTTGCGTGGGCAGCGCTGGGCGGCGGAAGCAGAGCTGACAGCCAGGAGTGACAATTCACCGCCCCAAGGAGAGAAGCAGCGTAGCAAGGAGGGGGCCATTGCTGAGCCCCTGGCAAATCCCTGTTCCCAATGGCACCCCTGGGTGGAGGGGAGAGCCCAGGCTGGGGCTGGGGCAGGGACAGGGTGGGCACAGGGCAGGGTGGGTGCAGCAGAGCGAGGATGTGGGGTGGCATGGTGCAAGGCAGGCTGGCCATGGGCGTCCTGCAGTTACCTGGGTGCCGTTGGGGAGCTCATACTGCAGCCAGTAGAGCAGGGCAAAGTAGGACTTGGGGAGTGGCCAGGAGGCCGGGGGGTCCCAGGCCAGTTGGAGCTGCTCCCCCTGCCACTTCACGGTCAGCTTCTGCGGTGGGTTGGGCCGCACTGTGGACAGAGCAGGGCTCAGCACGGGGCAGTGCTGCCCAGCCCTGGGGCTGGGCACCCAGCTCCCACAGGGCCCCCAGCACCGTACTGCTGCTGGTCTGAGCTCACCGATGTCGCGGATGAAGAAGTGGATGGAGAAGTTGATGTGGGAGGTGTCTGAGAGCCCCTCCAGCTGCAGCTGCAGCGGGTGCAGCTCCTCGGCGAAGGGGCAGAAGGAGGGGTCCACAAAGCTGGCGTTGAACCGTCCATGGTGGCCGGCCACCACCACCCACTCCCCCAAGGAGCCGTCACTGCTGGGGAGAGGCAGACGTGAGGGCTGGGCAGTCATGGGGCTGGGGCTGGGTTGAGGGGTCCCTGGGGCACCCACCTGTGTGTGAGGCGGGCGCGGAAGATGGACTGGGAGCTGGTCCAGGAGCAGTGGAAGGAGCCGTGGTAGGACTCAGCCTGGCAGGAGATGTTCATCTGCTCCCTGCCTGGCAGGGCTGAGGGGCGACTGCTCAGGGGCTGCATGGGGCCGGGAGCGGTGCTCCTTCCCCGTACGGCACAGGCAAGGCTGCCCTTGTGGCTGGGCAACCCCCAGCCCCACACAGCCCTGCTCAGTGCATCCCCACAGCCCCATGGGCTGGGCACAAACATCTGCAGATGCATGAGCATCTCCTGGTCCCCAGCCTGCCCCCAAATGTCTGCATCCTCCCCATCACCCCCTGTCCACCCCCCCCTGCTCCCTCAGACCTGGCTCCCCACCCGGCCATGCCAGTCCCCCCAGCCCCACGTACAGGTGCTGCTGACCACCACGTAGGTGGCGTCCAGCAGGACGGTGCCGGCCCAGCAGCTGTAGTTGCCCGTGGCCGGCAGGTCCAAGCCAAAGATGGTGAGAATCTGTCCCTCGGCCTTGACCTCAGCCATGGGGTCTGGGTCCCCGTCCTTCTTCCAGGTCACTTGTGGCACCGAGGTGTTGCATTTCACCACCACGTTCCCATTCAGTTCCCCCACCTGATCTGGAGACGAGAGGCAGAGACTGGGGTCAGAGACGGGCTATGGTGTGGGCAGCCCACCCCCTACACCACAGTGGGGATGGGTCCCCCTCGTCCCAACACACCATATCCATCCTTCCCCAAAGTCCACATGCTGCTCCCACACGCCACATCCATCCCCACCCTGCCCCATCACCCGAGGTCCATCCCCACCTGCCCCAACACCCCACATCCATCCCCCTGCTGCATCACCCCACTCCATCACTCTCACGCTCATCCTCTAAACCGCTCCCCCCCACCCCTGAAGAGCTGCTCCGACCCAGGATCACATCCCCCATATCAGCGGGATGTGGCTGCTCCCGGCTCCCCCCAGCCGATGTGTGGGTCCCGCAGTCCCCCCCACAGCCGGTGTCTCCCCTCCAGGACCCCTGTGCCCAGGCAGGGCAGCACTCACACTTCGGGGGGAAGGTGGTCAGGGCATCTGCAGGAGCGAGGCACAGCACCAGCCCCAAGAGCACCAGCATCTGGGAGGGGAAGAGCAGCGGTTGGGGAAAGGGAAGGGGAAGGGCAGCCCCGTGCCGGGGAGGGGGGCAGCCGAACCGGAGGAGAAGGGGAGGAGAAGGAGAAGGAGATCTGGGATGCAGAGAGCAGGATCAGCAAGGGCAGAGCCCTTGGCCCTGGGACCGCAGCAGGGTCAGGCAGGAGAGGGAGCGGTGCAGCGTTTGGGGGGAGAGCCCTGCACAGCGCTGGCAGCCGATGTGACACCCCGGCCCTTCCCACCGTGGCCCCGCCGGGTCACCCCCGGGCAGGGGGCTGCAGTGCCTGCCTGGAGCAGCCCCCTGCCCCGGGCTGCCCGGTGCCCAGACCCTCCCGGGGCTGCAGTGCAAGTGCCACCCGCCGGCAGCCCCTGTGCCGTGCCTACCTCGCTGCTGTGGTGTGCGCTGCTCCGGTGGGCTCAGCATTGGCTGGGGGCTGGCGGGCAGCTGGCAATATAATGAGCCAGGACCCCACGGGGCTGCCCCAAGGTGAAGCCAAACCACAGAAGCATCACAGTTCTAGTTCTCAGAACAGGAGAAAGCTGTGCTGGGTGGAGCTGTGAGCTGGGACCCATGCTCAGCCCCCAACCCACCCGGCCCCAGCCTTGCTGGGACTCACCACGGGTACTTCCCAGGCCAGGGGGCACTGAGGACCCGCTGTCCTGCCCTGGCTGCAGGCATTGCTGGCGTGCTGAGGACAGGTCCCCTCCCGGGAACTGCGGGGCGAAGGGGCAACGCTGGGCATCTGGGACGATGCGGAGCCCCGGGTGCTTCCAGCTCCTGCAGAGCGGTCCTGAGCCCCAGGACTAGCTGAGGGTTTGCACATCACCACATGCCACACGGAGTGCCCGCAGACCCCTGCCATGGGGGGAGTAGGGGCTGGAGCACGGGGAAGGGACCACCAACGTCCAGCGGTGCCTGTCCCGGGGGTCTGGAGAGGGCCAGTTGGGCTGCGGTGGGTCCCCAAGGAGAGGAGCGGGTCCTGCAGAGGCTCCGGCTGCCTCACCCCTTCCCTGCCCTCCCTGGCCACACAGCTGCCCCGGCCGCTTGTCCCGCAGGAGGCTGTGCTGGGATGGGGACGTCGGGGCAGAGGCAGCCACAGCCACCAGCCTCCCCTTCGCCACGTCCATGAGCGCCAGCCCAGCTCTGCTGCATGGCCGCCTCTGCTCGGCCTGGCAAGGCTCAGCCCCAGCCCCACCGCCTCCAGCCCTGGCCCAGGGAGAGGGGACGGGGCAGCCCCCGGCCAGGGAGGGGGTGAGGCGTGAGCTGCACCCCACTGCTCACGTACTTTCTGGGGTTCCTAGAAAGCGAAGGGGAAGTTCGGGCTCCAAGGAGGCTGCGGGGAGGCCCCGGCCCTCACCTTTCCGCCCAACCTTCGAGGCGCTGGGGTGGGAATGGGGGCACAGAGCCTCCCCGTCCCTTCCCAGGAATAGCGAAGCTCCCACGCGTGGGCTGCGGGGAGGAAAGGAGGGAGACGGGGAGGGGGGGTGGGGGTCAGCTACCAGGCTGAAGCAGCCCCGTGCTAAGGGGTCTGTCCTGGGGCTGGAGCACAGCACCCCTGCTGGGACCCCCAGCTCCCCAGGCAGCTCAGCCCTTGGCCGGGGTGCCAGGAAGCCATGAGAAGGGGACTTGCTAGAAAGCTGAAGGGGAAGCTGAAGGAAGGGCGGCCCCGAGGAGGACGAGCGAGGGGAGCACCCATGCCCTGTCCTGGCGTGAGCAGGAGCTGCCTGCCCCCCTCCCCGGCCGCAGCTTCCCCTCTGCTTCTGCAGAAGACCATGCAACCACAGAGGGGAAGACCCGGCGCAAAGGCCAGGGCTGCCCCATGGCGCGTCGGCGTGACCGTGGGCAGCGGCATGCTACCCAGAACTGGAGGCGGGAGGTGAACAAGACCCGGGATGCCTCATGTTCAGAAACCCCCCCCGGAGAGGGGAGGCTCGGAGGGGAGGGGGGGCAAAGAGCTGCGCTGCAGGCAGGACCCTGGGGTGGGATGGAGCTCTCACCAGACCCCCCTGCGGTCTGAGCCCTCAGCTGCAATCACAGACACATAACCAGGAGAAAAGGTCACAAAACTTTATACAGGAGAGACCGGCAAGTGGCCCCTCGGCCCCTGGGCGCTGCTGCCCCGGGCATGGGGGCAGTGGGACAGGCAGGGCTGGCAGCCCCAGCCCCGCAGCGGCCCCTGGGGAAACATGGGCTGAAGGAGCCCGGGCGGGAAGGGCCTGCACAACGCCCCAGGTTCCGGGCCAGTGCTCTCCCGAACCAGGCTCTGTCCCCAGGGGAGATGCTGGGGGCCGGTCCCGTGGCTGCTGGCACCATGACCGTGGTGCAGAGCTGTGGCAGCAGCAGGCTCTGCCTGCACCTCCCTGGGGATCGGGTCAGCCCCTGCAGCACCACAGCCTCCCCAGGGCTCTCCCATCCCTGGTGGTCACAGCCAAGCCCAGGCGGCCCCGACGCAGGGGCTCCGGTGGCTCCAGCTCACTGCAGCACACAGACTTCCCTCTCCTCATTCTCCCTGCCAGCCGCCTCTCCCAGGGGCTCTGGCACTGCTGGCACATCCTCCGCAGCCACCACCTTCTCCCGCAGCTCCATCAGCAGGTCTCGGCTCTCGCTGGGTGGGAGGTTGCTCAGGTAGTACTGGGGTGCCAGCTCCACCAGCCTGCAGGGACAGGGGGTCAAGGAGGGGCAGCCAGCCCCAGGGGCCTCCCTGGAGTAGCCTCCTCCTTCCCCTGCACGGGGACAGTCTCTCACCTGCCCCATCTTCCCCCAGGAAAAGAGGGCGAGGGCAGGCATCATTCCCCAGAGCTCTGCTGCACTCGCAGGCCAGCGCCAGCTCTGGAGCCAGCCACAGACGCAGCCTGGGTGCAACTCATCCCTCCCCATCCCCAAAGTCCTCACATTTGGGGCTGGATCTCCGAGACCACGCGGAGGCAGTTGTCCTGCGAGATGGTGAACTCGTGGTAGAGGACCCAGGGGGGCAGGCGCTGGGGGGGCTGCTGCAGCAGGTAGCAGCAGGCAGGCGGCAGGTGGGCCACGTGCTTGTGCGTCAGCATCACGTAGTTGCCAGAGCCATCGATGTCCCGGGCCACCTGGGGAGCAGAGCGAGAGGGGAGCGGGGCTGGCTGGCATGACCCCCGCCACACAGCCAGGCCCCTTGCAGCCCCCCGGCCCACCTTGAGGAAGTAGCCGGAGATGAGCGCTCTCTGGATGTTAAGCACGTTGGCGTCGGTGCCAAAGGCGGGGGGCGAGACGGGCAGCTCGATGCGCTGCATCACCTCCAGCAGCTCTGCCCGCACGATGCCCGCCAGCCGCAGCGCCTCCCCGCTCACCGCGTGCTTGCGGCAC
The DNA here is from genome assembly GCA_013400875.1 of Anhinga rufa. NCBI lineage: Eukaryota > Metazoa > Chordata > Aves > Suliformes > Anhingidae > Anhinga > Anhinga rufa. The sequence continues at coordinate 72,173 of VZTV01097820.1, read as the reverse complement.
CAGCCCTCGTCCGCGTTGTCTGCGGGGAGAGTGGGGTCAGCACCGCAAGGACAGGGCTGGACGAGCGGAGACCCTGCATGGAAGTGGGTGGCCTGGCTGGGCTGGGGGCTCATGGCCCACGAAACCAGGTGCTGCTGCTCCCACAGGCTGCCTCCCCTCAACGCAGCGGGGACAGGGGCTGCGCAGAGAGTGCGGCTCCCAGGCCAGGGCTGGGACCCCCTCGCAGCCAGGCTGGGGCACCTGGAGGGGGCCATGAACAGTGCTTGCTCCTGAAAGGAGCAGGGGACACGCGAGGGAGCCGTGGGACACCCGCGAGGCGTGCAGTCCGCCGGCACTTGAGCCCTTGCCCGGCACTCACGCTGCTGGAAGGCGTTGAAGATGTTGATGAGGGTGAAGTGGTCTCCGTCCGGGTGGAGCAAGGCCCGCCGTCGCATGGTCACGGCCTCCTCCAGGTGCGTGGAAGGGGGCACAAAGCAGGGGGAAGCTGGGGATGGCGCAGAGGGAAGGTCACCACATGCCTCCAGCACCACCCCTGCCAGTGCTGGCTCTCTGGGGGTTGCGCTGTGCCCCGCGCCAGCGGCAGAGCGGGCTCCAAGCCCCTCGGCACGGCACCTGTGAGCATGGCGGCCAGGCTGACCATCTCCTCCACACAGTCGAACTCGCAGGAGGCAATGAGCGCCTTAGCCAGCTGGGGGTCCAGGGGGAACTCCGACATGATGATCCCCACCTCCGACAGGTTCCCATCATCGTCCAGGGCGGCCAGGTAGTCCAGGTCCTCCAGTGCTTGCATCAGCGACTCAGGGGCTGGAGCAGGACGTCAGCCAGCTGCCAGCACCAGGCAGCCCTGCCCATCCTCCTCCTGCACCCGCGGGTCCCACCAGCCCCTCTCCAGAGCCAACCTGGGCTACAGCGACAGCCACGGCTCCCCTGCACAGCCGCCCCTATCGCGCCCCTCCATGCCATGCCCGGCCCCTCTGCGCCCCGCAGGCACTACCTGGCCGGTCGAGGAAGTCACACTGGCCCATGTCGGCGATGTCCAGGCGTTTCAGCAGCAGCACAAGGCGGCTGAGGCTGGTCTCACTGACGTGGGGCGCGGGGCTGGGGGGCAGGCGCTGCTCATAGAAGGCCTCCGAGTAGAGGCGCAGGCAGGTGCCTGCAGGAGAGGAGCCGTGAGCCACGACGGTGGGAGGGATGGAGCCCAGGGACAGGGCAGCAAGTGCAGGCAGGCAGGCAGGGAAGCGTGCTGGGCCACGGACTGCCTGGGGCCCCAGTGGGGTGGGACAACAGCCCTCTCCTGCTGGAAGTGCATTTGGGGGACACCTGGGTAGGGACTCTCACCTTGGGGGCTGCCTGCGGCTCGCTGCATGCGTGACTCTGCCTGGCTCTTGCTGATGGGCCGCAGCACCTGGGACTCTGCCCGGATGCGGGGGTTGTAGACCTGCAGACGAGGCCGTGAGAAGGGACACCCGCAGACGAACCCACGTCTTCTCCAAAGGCCCCGCCGGTACAGTGCCGCCACTGCCACCTCCCTGGGGCAGGTCCCTGGCACAGTGTCCCCCAGCCCGGGGCATCACGCAGAGCCCGGGCTGAGCGGACAACGCAGACCGCTGTGGCCCGGCTGGTCCCTCCCCAGACTCGCTGCCGGCTGCGCCCCAGAGCAGAGCCAGGCCCCCCGCTCACTGCCGCTTGGTCCCCGCCCCGGGCTGGCACACTCACGTTGCGCAGCTCCAGCCCCGAGTCGATGACGAAGCGCACGGTGCCCAGAGAGAAGGACGAGTCCGCAAGCCAGTGGGTGACGATCACCCGCCGTTCTTGGCTGCTCTCCTCTAGCACCTCGTACACCTTCTGTGCCGCGCGGCCCACACCAGGGTGCAGGGGCAGGACCAGCAGCGGGCCCAGCCCTGGGTTCAGCGCCATGGCCTTGGTCTGGATGGCCCTGCAGCACTCGGCAATCTCCTGTGGGGAAGGACGGGGTGACATGAGTGACGCCCGCAGTGGCCCCATCCCTGGGACAGGGCGCTGTGCCATGCCCTGCGGCTGCCTCCCAGTGCCCTGCAGGGAAAGACCCTGGGTCCTGCACAGTGTCCATAGCCCCTCCGCAGAAGAGCCCAGCTCTTGCAGTTTATTCCTCAGCAGCCCCCGCTGTCCTCAGGACTCCCCGCACACAGCTGAGAGGGATCCCCCAAAACTTCCCCATTCTCTCCTCCACCTCACACCGCAGAGAGTCCCCCAGGAGCCAAACTGTGGTTGCCCGCAGCCCACCTGCTCGCTGGCCAGGAAGAGCAGAATGTGGCCAGGCTCCTGCCGCCGGTGGATGTCCAGCACGGCCTGGCAGGCAGCTGCGATGCGGCCGTGGGCTGGTGGGTCCCTGTAGAGCAGCTGGGGAGGGGGTCCAAGCCCCGGCACCTGCACCACGGGGGCGTCCCCGCAGAAGGCGCGGAGCCGCTCCTCCATGGCTGGCGAGGTCACCACCACCACCTTCAGCTCGGGGCGCTGGCGCAGCACGTCCTTCAGCAGCCCCAGCAGCACGTCGGTGGGCACCGTCCGCTCCTGCGCCTCGTCCAGCACCACCACCCCATACTGCCGCAGCAGCGGGTCCGACGTCATCTCCCGCAGCAGCATCTCATCCGAGCAGTACCTGCCGTGGCCCAGCCCTGTCAGCATGGGGCAGCTGCGGGGACCCCGGCGCTGCAGGCTGCACCCCTGCGGACATCCCTGCACACAGCCCCGGGGGGAACATGCCTTGCCCCTTCCCCGGTGGCAGGAGCCCCCACCGCAGCCCCGGGAGGGCCCGGGCAGCCAGCAGCCCGCTTCCTCGCTCCCTGCAATGAGGCCAGGCTGGATTAAGAGATTACGCTGCTGCCGGGGAGCTCAGCCGGATTAGAGAGCAGTGTGATGGGCTCTCCTGGCACAGGCAGCCCGCAGGGACCCCCCCGTCCCTGTACCTGAGGATGGTCTCGGTGGTGCAGCAGTCCTCGTGGGGGACGCAGTAGCCGACCTCGTGGCCCAAGTTCAGGTCCATCTCATCTGCCACGCGCAGGGAGAGGCTGAGGGCGGCCAGGCTGTGGGGCTGGGTGCAGGCCACCAGGCCGTGGGCGAACTGCAGGGAGAGGGCGTACTCCGCACACCACTGCGGGATCTGCAGGACCAGAATGCCAGTCAGGGCCTGGGAGGAGTGTGGCCCCGACCAGGAGCACCGGGACATTCCCCTCCCCATCGTGGACCATCCCCACAAGAGCCTCCAGAGATGCAGCTGTAGGACCTCCTGGACCAGAGGCTGTACAGGAGCACTCGACAGCCCAGGCGGGACCTTCCCTCCCTGGTACCATCACTTCTGAGCCCCAGCGACCCGTGACATGAGCCCCACAGCCTCATCGCCCCATGCCTGCAGCTTTCTGCCTTGCTATGGGACACCATGGCCCCAGCTCTTGCATGAGACAAGACATGAGACAACGGTCCTCGCCACCTCCACCTCCCCAGGAAAAATGGGGCTGGGGGGGGGGGTATGCGCTGCGCAGCCTTTGCCAGAGCTGCCAGCTCAGACAGAGCAGCGCTTCCAGGTCATGCCTGCAAGGGCTTAAGAGGCATTTGGACAATGCCCTTAATAATGTGCTTTAACTTTTGGTCAGCCCTGGAGCGGTGAGGCAGTTGGACTAGGCGATGGCTGCAGGCCCCTTCCGACTGGAGCCATCCTGCTCTATTCTAACCGGTCCCCTGCTCCTCTCCAGGGAAGGCTGGGCAGGTCCCCAGGCAGGGTCAGCACAGAGCAGCGGTCACGAGACCCAGACCTGGCAGCAGTCACAAGCCTGGGGCAGGGGCTCAAGCGTCCTTGCATGGGGCCAGAGGGATCACACATACCCCAGGAAACCCCACGGTGAGAGATGGGGAAGGAAGCGCCAGGGAGCAGCTGCTGCCCAAGCACCCAGCCAGACAGCACGGGACAGTGCTGGGGGCGTGTGGATGCCCTTGGGCACTGGGGACCAGAAATCTGCTGTTTAACTGCTCCCAACACACCTGCCCCCCTCGCTCATTCCTCCCGTGCCATGTGCCTGCCATGAGCAGATGTCTGCACCCGTGTCTGCCCAGCACCCGGGGTCACAGACAGGCAGAGTCCCGCCCAGGGGCTGCCTCCAGAGAGCCCAGCTCACAGCCAGGCAGGAGCACAGGGGTCATCCATGCACCCGGCAGCGTGCTGTTCCTCCACCCGGCCCCACAACTGCCCCATGGATTTGCCGTCCTCGGCCATGTCTCCACGCACAGCTCCACACCCTGCCTTCTGCTGCCTTGCTGCCTGCAAAGACCGGCGAGGGCAGCGGCACAGGGCGCAGACAGCCCTCGGCCACAACAACGGTGAAGGGATCCAGCTTGTGCATCAGCTCTTCCCACTTTGGGTGGAAATACCCCGTTTGAGGGGTGCTGGTGCACCAATGTGCAGGATCAGATGCTCCATGTGGATCAAGTCACGTCCCCATGTCTGCTCAGGGCACGGAGGTCCCAGGGCCCTGCAGGGATTGTAGCCACGGTGCCTGCACCCAAAAGCAGCCCAGCCCTGGGGCTGGGCCAGGGCCCGCACAAGGGCTTTATTCCCCAAATCCAGCAACACATGGGTTGGCCGGTGCCATGGGCTGAACCCAGGCCGGTGCTGCAGCGGGTCAAGCCCAGGGGAGGTGGTTTGGGCAAGCGGCCCCAAGCCCACTGGCAACACCCCGATAGCCCCAGAGGCTGGCAGCTGCCACACAGCAACCCAGCCCATGTCGGGCCCCGCAGAGGCCAAGGCTGCCCCCGCAGCTTCCAGGTGATCCCTCCCTGGGTCAAAGTCTGCATGACGGTGTCTCTGGGTGCCGTGGCAGGGGCTGTCAGAGGGGACCAGCCCCTCAGGGCAGGCAGGCGGGATCCTGGCACCCCGGACCCACCACCATCCAAGCCCAAGTGCCCCCGCCCGCTGCCGCCCTGTGCACCTGGGCCCAGCTCCAGGCTGGGGCCGTTTCCCCCTCCCTGTGCCACCTCCTGCGCCTGCGCCTGCGCCCTGCCCCGCTGCGGTTGCTGCCCCGGGGCAGCCGTGGCAGCACTTCCCGGCTCGTGCCAAGGCTTTGCCCGGGGCCCCAGCGCCTGCCCCGGCTCATCCCAGCGTGCAACTGCCTAGCTTTGTACTAGCCCTGCCCCACGCCAGGCTCACCGCAGCGGCACGCTCCCAGGTACCGCAGTGGAGCCCGAGGCCCTGTGGGACCCACTGCCTCCTCTGCCCCCCCCCAAACTCAGACGTGGCCGTGGGGTCAGGGAGCTGCTGTCCGGACGCAGTCGCATCTCAGTGCCTTCTGCCTGCAGCTGCCCAGGCTCCCACCTCGGCCCAGGGCCTGCCAGCATGCGGCGAATGGGCAGTAATGCCGCGCAGGGGGCTGGCAGGAGGGAGCGTGCGGGGCTGCGCTGCTCTGGCAGGGGTGCAAGCCTGGCGGCGCCCGTGCCACAGGGGCTGTGGCTCGCTCGCAGGGGAGCGGGATCTGCGCACAGGCCCTGGGGGAGAGCAGCGGCCCTGGGGCAGGACCCAGCTGCTGCCCCGCAGGTGCTTTGAGCAGGAGGGATGGGCCGCTTGGCTGGGAGCCCAGCGGGCGCAGGGAGAGACGGTCAGCAGAACGGCTGGTGCCGCAGCCCTGTGCCGGGTTCCCAGGCAGCGGCGTGGCCCTGCACGGCTGCACGCAGCCCCCGGCGCGGCCAGCTGCNCCCCGACACCAGGACGATGCCGCTGCCGCCTTCCAGGTGCTCCATGAAGCTGTACTTGGTGGTCCAGACGGGCAGCTCCCGGCGCTGCCGCAGGAGCTCGTAGTAGCGGGAGGAGAAGGGCAGCCCGTCGTAGGGGTTCACCTCCAGATCGCCGTCGCAGCCCAGGGCCGGGTCGTCATCCTCCTCCTCCTCCTCCAGCGCAGTGCCACGGCCGCTC
>VZTV01097820.1:185-64480 GCA_013400875.1 Anhinga rufa | reverse complement strand
GGGGCAGCTGGCTGCACACGTGGCCTCGCCACCAAGGCATGGCGGCTGCTGCGGCTCCCGCCCTCACACCTCCGCCCCGGCCGTCAGCTCTCTACGGGGCTTGGGCGCCGGCACAGCCCCACGGCAAGCGCCCGCAGGCCGCAGCGTGCTGCCCCAACGCGTTCTGCGGGCACCGGGCTCTGCCGCCCCAGCCGGGAGCAGGCTGCCGGGCAGAGGGGAGGACGCTGGCAGGGGGTGACGGTCATGGGTTGTCCCCTCCAGCTCTCTGGGCAGCGGCCACGTCCGCAGCCTCCGTGCTCGGGGCCCTTAAGCCCTCCCGGCCGCCTCCTTGCTCCTGGGTTCTGTAGGCCCAGCGCCCCTCGCCCAGCTCCGGCGGCTCGCCCAGACCCGCCGAGCTCCCTTTCCCGCGGGGCTCCCCGTCCCCTCCGCCATCTCTTCCACAGCCTGAAGGGCCTGCGGGGGCTGCCCGCAGTGGGCTTTGGGCCAGGGGTGTCTGCCCTGGGGCCAGGGGTGACCCATGGGGTGGTGGAGCTGCACCCAGGGGTGACCCCGCTGCGGGCTCAGGCTGGTGGGGGGAGGTGGGGGCCTGCAAGGGGGGTGCGGGCCGTGCGGGGAAGGAGCCCGACCGTTGGAGAAGTGGTTCAAATTGCGAGAGTGGCAGCCTGGCTTCAGGAGCCCTGCCGGGGCTGGCCGGGATCGGGGGAGCGGGGGGTCCCAGGGCAGCGTGGGGAGAGGGCCTGGCCCCGGCTGGGGCTCGGCCGCCCAGTGCCGGCTCGGTGCTGAGCAGGGCCAGGGGATGAGCACCCAGCCCCTGCGGACCTGCAGGTGCCGGACAGCCAGGGTTTGCAGCAGGCAGGAGGAAGGAAGTGGTTGATGCTGAACTGTTGCTTCGCTCACTGTCCTGGTGCCGCAGGGAGCCGAGGGCCGGGCACGGGGGGCATGGCGTGCACCGCAACAGCATTTGTGCTGCCGAGCCTCGTGCGCCGAGGGGTGGGGACGGGCCAGCCCCGGTCCGGGGGGCAGAGACCTCATCCCAGCAGTGATGGTCTGGAGCCGTGCAGCTGGCTGGAGTGCATGCCTCCCTGCGGCTCCCCGAGCCGTGGGGCAGCCGGCGCTGCCCTTGCTCTGTGCCCCGGGCTCCAGACCTGTGTCCGGCTGGCTCTGGCAGCGGCGCTCAGCCGGAGGGGCTCGTGGTGCCGCAGCGTTCCCCGGGGCCAGCAGCCCCATCGCGCCCCGCGGGCAGGTCCAGCGACCCACCCGAGCCTGGGCCCCTGGGTGGGTGGCATGGCGGGGTCCAGGGGTCTCCGACCCCACTGCCCCTGCCCCGGTGTGTGGGGGCGCTCAGGGCGGTTGGGTGGGTCCCTGCAGCACCCAGCTGCGCGTTGAGGAAGCGGAGGTTTGCACAAGCCGGTGAGATACACGTGACCTGGAAAGCGCGGCAGGAGGAACCAGCAGCCGCCCCGGGCAGGGCCCTGGTCCCCACAGCACGGCCAGCCATGACCCTGTGGCTGCCCACCAAGGAGGAGAAGTATGGCGTGGGTGAGTGTAGCCTTCAGGGCTGAGCGGGTGCCGGGCCCTGCTGAGCTCCCCAGAGGGGTGCAGGGCTGGCGGGACGGGGCACTTGCTGCCGGGGTGACGCTGCCGGTGCCCCCGCCTGCGGTGGCCCCACGGCAGTGGGCTCTGCAGGGGCAGGTGATGGCGGCTGGGCAATGGTGTGGGGCTGCGGGGGCTGCGGGGTGAACAGCGCCGGGGGCGTCGGGCTGAGTGGGGCTGGCTGTGATGCTCAGCAGCGCGAGGTGGGGGCCGTGGTCCCTGCGATGCCAGTGCTGGGTGGGCCTGTGGGTGCAGGAGTGAACAGGGGGGTCGGTGGGGGGCTGCAGGGCTGGTGACGGGGCGGCCCAGGGGATGGGGGCTGAGCAGGGCAGGTGTCAGCGGGACCCGCACACCCAGAGGCTGAGCATGGCTGATGCCGGGTGGGGACAGGGAGCTGTGGGGCTGAGCAGGGCTGGGCGCAGAGCACTAGGGCAGGTGGCTTGGCACAGGATCTGGCCCTCCTCTTTGAGCTAGGGGTCTAGGCTCAGCCTGGCTGTAGAAGTGCAGAACCCTCCACCCAAAGGGTGGTTAGCTTGTTAACAGGGATCGTTAGCTCACGTATGACCGGCTCTCAGGGAGGTGCCTGGGGAGCCCAGAGCCACCCCTATAATTTGCCCCCGTCCCAGCTGGGGCTTTGGTGCCAGCCTCTGCCTCAGTCACGGCAAAGCCCTGGGCAACCCTGCTCCCTCACCACCCCCCAGCTCTGGGTCCCCATGCTGACCCCAGCCCCCGTGCGAGCACACGCTCCCCGTGCCTCATGCTGGCCCTCACAGCCTTGCACCTCTTCCCGTTTCGGGCTGGGGCTGTTTCCCACACCCTGCCCTAGCACTGCCGGCAGCACTGGGAGCAAGGGCTGAGCCCCTGCGGGTCCTCAGCAGCACCGGGACAAAGGGCTTGGTTCCTGCTTGTGCCCGGTGGGCACTGACTGTCCTGTGAGGAGCCCTGCCTGGCTGGGGTCTGGTGGGGTGGGGAGGTGCTGGAGGGGAGCGAGCCTGGACCAGGGCTGGATGCTGGCGCAGTGTCCTCATGTGGAGGGCAGGGTGGCAGGAGGGGTCCCGTGGGACCTCAGGGCTCCCGGTGCTGCAAGGTGTGCTGGGGACAGCACGAGGGGTCCTGCTGAGTGGTGCGGGTCTGGGGGCACCGCAGTATGGGCTGGCCCTGGCCAGGGCTGGTGGTGGGCACAGGCGGCATCCCAGCAGGGACCCCCCAGGTGCAGGCATGCCTGCTGGAGCAGGGTGCAGCTGGTCCTGGGGCCAAGCCAGGGCTGCCTCCACCAGACAGAGCTGTCACTGTCTCCAGGACCAGAAATAGAGGCAGGACTAACCGCAGCCTGGCCTGGTGCAGCCGGCGCTGCAGCAGGAAGTGTCTGGCCGCTAGTGAGCTCCTGTGCTCCCACCGCCCTGCTCCTCTCCATGCCACGCCATCCGGCTCCCACCACCCTCGCCGCCCCGCTTTTCCTTCCACCAGCTCCCGCTGGGTACCGGTCCCGGGAGGGCAGTGCTGCTGCTCCGGGCAGGGGCTCCGCTGGTGCTTGCCTCTCCATGCCGCTTGCGGTGGGAGCGGGACCACCGGGCTCGGCGCTTGCTAGGGCCCGTGCAGCTGGGCCGGGCACCTGGGGTGCGGGTGGCAGCGTGACAGGGAGGACGCCGGGCAGGGGACCCTCACGTGCTGCGGTCAGCACTGCTCTGCCTCGCACCGCGGCCCGGCCCCGCGCCTGCTCGAGGGTCTCACACTGCTTGTGTGGGGCTGGGACCCTGCACCATCTCTCGGGGCTGAGTGATGCTTGTTGAGGTCGCTCTGCCCCATGTGGGGAGGCCGGCTGTGGGGCACGCTGCCCCGATGGCCACGGGGCCCTGGGGGGGCTGTGCTGGGTGAGGGGGCTCTGGGTGAGGGACCCCTGCTCATGGCTGGCCCCTCTCCCCGCAGCCGTGTGGAACTTCCCGCCCACCAGCGAGCATCACCTCCCGCTGCAGATCGGGGAGACGGTGCACATCCTGCAGGCCTCCGAGGGTAAGGGGGTCCGCAGCCCTGCCAGGGCCCCGTGCCGTTCCCTGCCGGGGAGAGGCTGGGCTGGGCACCCGGTTGCACCCTGGCATGGGGGCTTCGTGCACCCTCTCTTGGCTGCACTGCTGGTGGGCACCCTGCCCTGCCCTGCCCGGCTGACAGCGTCCCCTTCCCTCCCCTTGCAGGCTGGTACCGCGGGTACTCGCTCAGGAACAGGGCTGCCTGGGTAGGTGAGGGGCGGCGGGCGGCCAGGGCACAGGGGAAGGTGTGGGCACGGCCAGCGGCTCCCCCTGTCCCTGCTGGGGGGACACGCCAGGCACCTTGCGGCGTTGCCAGGCTGGGACCCTCTGCGGGACCCTCGGTCCCAGGGCGGGGAGCCCCTGGCCGCGGCCCCTGGGGAGGGCCGTCTCCTGCCCAGCCTGGCCTGCAGGTGCTGACGGCTCCGGCTCCCCCAGGGCATCTTCCCAGCCTCGCTCATCCACCTGAAGAGCGCCGTGGTGGAGCGCAGGGGGTAGGTACCGGGCACGGGCACAGGCGAACGGGCCCCATCCGCCTGCCCGGCGCAGGGGCCCGTGCGGTGCCATGGGGCTCCAGGGCTCCCTGCGCCTCTCCCCAGGGCAGAGGAGAGCGTGGTCCCCGCTGAGATGCCCATGGTGCAGGAGATCACCACCACGCTGCGGGAGTGGGCCACCATCTGGAAGCAGCTCTATGTGGTGAGGGCCGGGGGCCGGGGGGTCGGGAGGGCCGAGGCCGGCGGGGCGTGCGGCGAGCCTGCGCTGCTGCCCACAGGCAGGGCAGACGGAGCGGTACCGGCAGGTGAAGCAGATGATGTACGAGCTGATGGAGCGGCGCTCGCAGCTGCTCTCGGGGACGCTGCCCAAGGACGAGCTCCTGCAGCTCAAGAAGGAGGTGACCGGCAAGATCGACTACGGCAACAAGTGAGAGCGGGGACGGGAAGGTGGGGGGTCCCGGGCCGCTGCCCCCGCCCCAGGCACAGGCTGCGCAGTGTTCCTGCCGGCTTGGCTAGCTGTCCCTGTGTCCCCATCGTCCTGGCTGTCCGTACGTCCCCGCTGTCCTGGCTGGCTGTCCCAGGGGCAGGTGCGCTGGGGGTGTGCAAGCCACCTAGCCAAGGTCTACCACCAGTGAGCCCTGGCTGGGGCAGGAGAGCATCCCCGGTGCTGCCCGGCTCTTGTCCCCTTGCCAGGGCTCTGCTGCTGGCCAGGACCTGTGGGATCTGTCCTGCCCCCACACCGTGCCTGCATCCCCAGACCCCGTGCCGTGCAAGGGCAGGCGGGTCCCGGTGGGGTGCACGGACCCATATCCCCCCCCGCCCAGCTGGGTACTGGGTCTTGCCTCACCCCGTCCCGGCCTCCGCAGGATCCTCGCGCTGGACCTGGTGGTGCGGGATGAGGACGAAAACATCCTGGACCCTGACAGGACCAGCATCATCAGCCTCTTCCAGGCGCACAAGAAGGCTGCGCAGACCATCACGCAGCGCATCCAGGAGGAGACGGTGAGAGCCTGCGCCAGCCCCAGCGCGCCGACCCCTCTGTGCTGACAGCCTGCTCCCCCGTGCGGAGCTGCGCCATGCCAGGGGCCGAGCCGTGGGGCAGAGCCGTGGGGCTGAGCGGCCTTGTGCCCCGCAGAGCCCACAGCAGAGCGCGCTGGGCTGCAGTGCCCGCCTGGCGGCTTCGCCCTCCCACAGCCTCTACCTCTGCGTGCGCAACTTCGTCTGCAACATCGGCGAGGAGGCGCAGCTCTTCATGGCGCTGTACGACCCCGGCGAGCAGCGCATGATCAGGTGGGGACCCAGCGGCGCAGGACGGGCCCCGCTGCCCGACCTCGGCCACCGGCTCGGCCGGGTGCCCACCCTGCCACTCCCTGCAGCGTCCCCCGGTCTTGTCCCCCCTGCGCGGGGAAGCCCCTGCCCCTTCGTACCCCATTGCCACCCCCCGGGCTGCCCGTCGTGCCCAGCCCAGCTGCCTGCCCAGCTCAGCAGGAGCCAGCACATCTCACAGAGGGGAAAGAGGCATATCCCTTCCTGCTGGGCTTTCTCCTCCGGAGCGGGAGGGTTTGTTGGCAGCGTGCACGGCATGCAGCGTGTCCCGTGGAACAGCCCATGGCTCACCCTGCCGGGGCCCAAGTCCGCCTGACGTGCTGTGGCCAGTTGCGGGTGGGCTGTGGCATACTGGTCTGCCCGTGGCCCCATGGCAGGCAGGAGCCAGCCCAGCCCACAGCAGATCCCAGGTACTGCTGGGGCAGTGTGTCCCCGTACAAAGGACTGGCGAGACGGTGTGCCCAGAGCACCTACAAGCTGGCAGCCTCCTGCTGCAGGGGACGGCCAGGCTGGGCCAGTCTGCGTGCTGTGACTGGAACCACTGGTCGGACAAGGGCTCTGCGTGGTGGGAGCTGGCAGGGACTGGGCACGTGAACCGGGGCCCGAGCGGCACCCTGCTCGTGGCCGAAGTGCTCCAGCCCATGTCGTGGTGTCTGCTCGTGGGCTGCTTGCCAGCAGCCTCTGCCCGGCTGGACCCCCGCTGCGCAGGGGCATGCTGAGCTCCAGCTCTGATGTCCTGGTGCCCGGCCCCCAGCGCAGGGTCCTCACCCCCTCGCCTTTCCCTTGCAGTGAGAACTATGTGATCCGCTGGGCCAGCACAGGCGTCCCCCAGGACATTGAGCTGCTCAACAACCTCAAGGCCATCTTCACGGTGAGTGCAGAACCCTCGGGTGCAGCGCTGCTGCTGCCTGCCTCTCCCCTCTGCAGAGCTGCCTGTGCCTCCTCCCCGCCTCCGCTGCCTGCAGTGGTGCCCCCCATCCCGTGCAGCATTTCAGATGCATCCAGCACCATGCACGGGGCTCCCGAGGCTCCGCTGCAGCCTGTGTCCCCCTGAGCAGCTGAATCCTTGCTCCTTCCCACTGCTCTCTCCTTGCTGCTTGTTTCTCCTGTGCCCCCCAGCCTGGCCAGCCCCGTGGCTCCTGTGCAGACCCCAGTCCTGGCACCAGGACATCAGCACCCTGTGGCCTCCTGTCCCAGGTTCAGGGCTGCTGGGGCACCCGTGCCCCCATCCCTGCTCCATCCCTCTCCCACAGCCGGGCTCGGTGGTCCCTGGCCGTGGGTGGGAGGAGGTGCAGGCAGCGCCTGCTGACCCAGCATTTTTCCCGCTGCACCAGCAGAGCTGAGCTGACCCTCACGCTGGCCTAAGCAGAGCCATCGATGTGCAGATGAGCCAGGAAAATCAATGCTAATGAGCAGCATCAGCACTTCCAGCCCCCAGGGTCCAGCTCCCCTGGCTCTTGCCGACCTCAGACCCCTGCCCACTGCTGGCATCAGCGGCGCATCCCTGTGCACTGCGGCGTGACCCTGCCCCATGCCGCAGCCCCATGCCGCAGCTCTGCAAGAAGGTTCTCGCACAGGGGCAGCTCCTGTGTGAGACCCGCCCCCCCCCCCCAGGATGCCCGGAGCTGGGGCGTGTGGCCATCCCACCAAGCCCTGCAACGTGTCAGACCTGCTCCCTCCCAGGGCAGCGTGTCCCCTTGGCTGTGCTGCCTGGCCCGTGGGTGCTTCATGGGGCCATCAGTCTCCACTAGCCCCAGCATTGCCCCCATCCTTCAGGCTTGGGGCTGTCTGGGGTGCACAGAAATGCCGGGCTCCCTGGGGCAGCGGGGATGTGTGCCCTCCAGCCGAGCCCCTCTGTGGGGCACAGTGGCAGGGGCACTGAAGGCAGAGCCAGGACGGCAGGAGCAGGGACCCGTGGTGGCTCTGCATCTGCTGGTTCATCCTGCTGCACAGCCCTGGGTACCCTGCGGCCACCCAGTGCTGGTGGAGGAACATCCCCGCACAGTGCTGCTGGCATCCGGCTCACACAGCCCCTGTCCCCCCCACCCAGGACCTAGGCAGCAAAGATCTGAAGCGGGAGAGGCTTTTCCTGGTGTGCCAGATCATCCGGGTGGGACGCATGGACCTCCGGGACACCTACAGCCGCAAGCTCAGCACAGGCCTCCGGCGGCCCTTCGGCATCTCAGGTGAGAGCAGGGTCTGCAGAGGAGACTCCCCAGCGCTGTCCGCACCAGCACCCCCCAGCACCCACCTCTTGGCCACCGGGCTCCATGGGGCTTGCTGGCCGCGGGGTACAGTGGTTGGGGGCAGCAATGCCCCAGGACTGCTCCTGCCTCTGGCCACCAGCCCCCACCCCCACGCATGGACCCTGACCCTCGCTTGCCTCTGCTTGGCTGCACTCTCCCTGTGCCCCCAGGGCTCGCTGGCCTGTCTCCCCCTCCCCAGCCTGACCCACAGCCCCCCATGGAGGCACAGGGCCTTTCCTGTGCATGCTGGGTGCTGGGGTGTGCGGAGGGATCTGGCACAGCTGCTGCAGCAGCCAGGAAAGCCTTGGCTCCCTGCTCCCATGACGGCCGGAGCCAAGTGCTTCCCCCAGCTGTCCTGGCGCCATCCCCCACAGGCTGGCCCTGCCCTGCCGGGGCTGTGGCCGTGGGGCCCATGGGGATGCACTTGCCCTGGCAGAGCAGAGGGACTGGGGGGGCCCAGCCGTCCCTCCTTGCTGCATGGTGCAGGGACCCCCAGCCCGGCGCTGCCGGAGGTGCCCCTTCCATGGCGCCTGTCCCAGCAGAGCGGGTCCTGCTCTGGGTACTAATCCCCATCGAATGGGCTTGCTAGGAAATTACTGATATTACTTGGCTAATTAGCGTGTGCTAGGACCTCAGCCACAGAGAAATTACCGGGTCAATTATGAACATTGGTGGCTAATTGCGCTCCGAGCTGAGCGTGTCCCTGGGGAGGGGCCAGATGGATCATCATGGTGTCCACTCTGCAGTGCCCTGTCTGTCTTGCACGAACCCCCCTGTCCACGGGCGATAGAGAGGTTCTGGATATGGCTTATTTTGGCCAAAATCTGCCCCGGACCTCTGAGGTCGCCTGTGGTGACCGTCTGCTTGGTGGCCACAGCGTCTCTGTGTGCCGTTCCCCAGAGGCATGCAGCTGGAGGGGACGCTGGGCACGTGGTGCGAGCCCCGGGCAGCCAGCTCTGCTCTGGGATGGCTGGAGAAGGGCAGGGTGAGGAGGGGAGAGCCCGAGGGGTGGGTGTCCTCCGGGCCGTGACCCAGCATGGGACCCTTCCTGCCCTGGGGACTGATGCCAGTGCTGCTGCAGACCTTTCCCATGGGTGAGCTGTGCTGGGATGCCAGGTCCCATCCTGTGTTGGCAGCACATCCATCCACCATGAGCCGTGCCGGCACAGGGTTTCTCCCTGCCGAGACCCTCTGCAGCTCGGTGCTGTTTGGCGTGGGGTGGCAGAGGGGTCTCGGTGGGGCATGATGACCTCCCCGTGGAGCACCGGCTGGGGCACAGCAGGGTCAGGCAAAGCGGTGGCTGCAGGATGGGGCAAAACTGTCCTGGGTGCTGGTCCTGGGAGGATTTGTCATGGAGGGCCCTGGCGCTGGGGCTGCCGGCACCCATGGCAGCTGCCCCACGCTGCCACCTCTGTGCTGTTGCAGTGATGGACATCACGGACATCATCAAGGGGAAGTGCGAGAGCGACGAGGACAAGCAGCACTTCATCCCCGTGCACCTGTGAGTCCCGCGGGGCCGGGGGGCAGCGACAGGGCGGTGGCACTCCATGGGCCTGGCTGGCACAGGGACAGCGGCTACAAGGGGGCAAGAGGTGCCAGGATCAGACACATAAGATTTTTCCATTAAATGTGGCTTTGCAAAGGGACCGTGCATCCTTGGGACACGATGTCACCAGGTCCAGGACCTCGGTGAGGTTAGAAAAGGGGTATTTCTACGGGCAGCAACGTACTCAGAGATACTGAAGCCCTGCCCGGAGCTCTGCCTCCTGGCCCCTTGGGGTCCACGTGTGCTCAGAGTCTCTGGTCTGCTGTGGATGCCATCCTGCACTTCCCTCCCAGTGGGCTGGAGGCCGGCAGGTTGGGGAGCCGCAGCGGGATCCAGGCTGCCGTTCGGTTTGCTGGTGGTCGGTGCCTGGCCGCAGGGAGCAGCCGCGCGGGGCTCCCTGTGTGCGCCCAGCGGGGAGCTCCTCCGAATCGCCCCACTCTGGTGTTTTCAGGGCAGCTGCTGACAACGATTTTCTTCACAACATGATCAGGAAAGCGGTCGAGGGGAAGGACATCAATCACAAGGGACAAGGTAGAGCCCCCGCATCCCCCCTGCCCTGTGTGCCTGCTCTGTGCCGCGGTACATGGTGGGGGACGGGGTGAGATCCCTTCCTGGCTCATCCTGTGTTTCCCTGCAGCTGCTGCTTATGCTCAGGGTCTGGGGCTGTCCCCCGGCCCCCACGCTGGGGCAGCCCCCCCCTGTCCTGCTCCTTGCAGGGTCCAGGGGCTCGCTCCGGTCCCTGGCTGGCCCTCGGTCCCCTCCTGCTGCCTCCCCCAGGCTCTTGCACACTGTCACCCACTGAAAAACCATAGTGGCCATGGGGGTGCGAGTTTGATCCTGTGTGCAGCTGGGGCTCGCTGTGTGAATTGCTCTGGGAATCGGGATCAGAGCCGTACGGGGTGGCTGGGAATTGACCACCCACCCAAATGCAGCCAGGGCTGGGCCCCAGGGAGGGGCAGCTGCTCCTGCAGCAGGCGTGTGTGGCTGGCAGCCTTGCCTGGCATGGCACAGCTTGAGCTGAGCTGGTGTGGGCCGTGGGGCTGACATCTCGCACTCTGTCCTGGCAGGGTTCTGGGTGTCCCTGAAGATGCTGTGGGGAGACTTGAGCCAAGTGCGGAAGGACCATCCCCACCTTGTGGACCGCAGCACGGTGGTGGCACGCAAGCTGGGCTATCCGGAGGTCATCATGCCAGGCAAGCAGGGTGGTGGGTTGGACCATGCCTGGATGGTCTCTGGGGGTCCCAGTGTGGGGTTACAGGGTGCCCCACTGCAGAGGGGACCTGGCCTCGCTGATGGGGCTGTCCCTGCAGGAGACGTCAGGAACGACATCTACCTGACGCTGGTGCAGGGTGAGTTTGACAAGGGGAACAAGAAGACGCAGAAGAACGTGGAGGTGACAGTGTGTGTGTGCGACGAGACGGGCAGCGTGGTGCAGGTACGGCAGGCGCCGGATCAGCCCTGGGGTGAGGGACTGTCCCCAACATCACCCCACCTCGGGCAAAGGCAGCAGCTCCGTAGCATGCTGGTGCTAATGCTGGTGCCAGCACGAGCCAGCTGGAATAGCCTCCTTGGCTGCTGGAGCCCCTGAACCTGCCCTTTAGAATAAAGATCTGGGGAAGTGGTGGGAAGGGATAGGGAGAAAATCGTCCTCCCTTGGGGATGGCCAGAACCCCCGGCCACCCCCTGAGGCCCCCGGGTGTGGGGTGTCCCAGCTCTCCATCCCTGGGAGAGGCAGGAGGGGGAAGGAGCCTGGGTGTTGCCAGGAGGGTGGGGGGAAGCTCAGACCCAGTGCCATCGTGTCCCCCCACCCCGTGTACCCCCATCCCAGACTGGGTGTTGCCTTGTCTCTCTCTAGGGTGTTTGCTTTCGTTTCAAATGCAATTCTCACCTGGCCCCCGAGGAACAGGCTGTGAATTGCTGTGTCCCGCTAGGCTGGTCCAGGGGTGCAGCCCCCACCTCCTTCTCTGTCCCGATAATGCCCTTCCCATAGGGCTATGGAAGCCAAGCCGTGACCGTGCCCCGAGGGGCTGTGGGTCCCTTGCTGGCTCCCTTTGGAGGCTGCACCAGGCCTGGTGGAGGTGGAGGGGACGGGGAAGCTCCTGCTGCCCCTCTGAGCCTGGCTGGGAAAGGACAGTTGGGAAAATGTCCCCACGCTGGCTGTGGTGTTGTAAAGGGGCACCTGTGCCAGGGGGGCTGCTGTGGCATGGGCAGGCGAGAGCGCCTCGGGGGGGCTGGAACACTTGGGGGCTGGCCCAGGTTAGCAGGGGACGCAAAATTCTTCAGTTCTTCAAGTTTATTTGATCTGACAATGAAGCGTGTATTCTGCTGCTGCCCTCTCTGCAGAATGTGATTTACCATGGCGCGGGGGACAAGCCAACGAGCGAGTACCGCTCTGTGGTCTACTACCAGCAGCGGCACCAGCGGTGGATGGAGACGGTGAAGGTCTGTACCGGCCTCTGGGCGCGGACACTGAGGTGGGACTGAGGCTGCGACCCCCGAAGGCTGCGTCCCTCACTCCTCCTGCGCAGCGGGACCGAGCTGTTGGAGGGGACTCCGCATCAGGGCTAGCTTTTCAGGGGGCAAAGTCCCCAGCTCCCTGGCTCGGGGAGGACAGGAGGTGCTGCCGGTGTCAGGGCTCGACCCCTGGATGGAGAGTCGGGGCGATCTGCAGCAGGGAGGCGATGTCCGCCGCCCCTGCTGATGAGCAGTGCTGAGGCAGGGGCTCCAGGTGTGCTGCATTGCTGGCGGTGCCCCTGCATTGCTCCCGCCTCTCCCCGTGGGCTCACGGGCATACACCACCAGCCCTGCTCAGACACCTGTGTCTCCAGCTCAAGCCTTGTTAATTGAAAGGAAAGCACGTGGTTTAGGGTTTAAGCAACTGACAGTTCAGCCCAGCCTTTGCCCAAGCACAGGGGGTCTTGGCTAGCAGGCACACGTTCTTTCTCAGATTGCTGTTCCTATTGAAGATGTCCACAAGACCCACCTGAGATTCACCTTCCGGCATCGCTCCTCCAGTGACTGTAAGTGTCTCCTTCCTTCAGGTCTTCCTCTGCTAATGTTCCCAGCAAGGGCTGTGATGGAGGTGTGCTGTCTGCAGCTCAGGGGCTGCAGGAGCAGGAGGGCCCCATGAGCGGCCGTCCTCTCGCACTGTGCGGGATTATATCAGGGATGCTGGATTCACGTGTGGGAGGAAGGAGGCCGTCCCCCCTGTTCTGCTCTGTACCTGCTGCCCGTGGTGAGGCAGCAGACCTCTGGGAAACCTCTGCCTCTTGCAGGCAGCAGCTCCCTGGAGCGGCCGCTCCGCATCCTGTGGCTTTTGGCTGCAGCATGTGGCCAGGCTGCTCCTGGAGCAGGGGTGCTGCGGTCAGTGCCTTCGCACAGCTAAAAACCACACGTGAAGAGACATCGTGCGGCACGTCCTGCAACTGTGCGGACCTTCCCCAGGGCCACTGCAGAGACCTGCAGCTGAGGCTGGTGCTCGGCAGTCTGATCCCTTGCAAGCCAAACCCTGCCTGCCCCAAACCCTGCCTGCCCCAAGCCTGTCTTGTTCCCGCAGAGGCGGCTCTCTGATGGCCGCCTGCCCGGGCAGCACACGCGGGTGGCCGGCGGCTCCTCTGGCCGTGCATCAGCTTGTCACTGCCGTCTCTCCCCTCTCTCCCCCTCCAAGGTTCCCAAACGGCTGCAGCAGCTGCTTCTCCCGAGTGCGCCGGGGGTCTCGCTGCGCGTGGGCACAGCCTGCGGGCCCCGGGAAAAGAAACACCGTTTTCCTGGCAGCCCCCTCCCCGACCCGCTCCGCTGCTGGGAGGGCAGGAGCCCCTGGCTGTGCTGCCCTTTCCCTGCCTGCACGGTGTGTCCTCGGGCTCCTCCTGAGCCGGCTTCACCTTGCCCCGTGTTTGTCTCTCCCAGCCAAAGACAAGAGCGAGCGGATTTTCTCCATGGCCTTTGTGAAGCTGATGCGACCAGACGGCACCACGCTGCGTGACGGGGAGCACGACCTGGTTCTGTACAAGGTACAGGGGGGCTAGGCAGACCCCTCTTGAAGCGGGGAGGCTGCAGGATGGCAGCTGTCCTGGTGCGTGGGGCTGGGGTCCCAGTCCCTGCCGGAGCTGCTGCACTGGTGGCACGTACCCAAAGTCCCTCGGGGGGTTTCCAGTCCCTCCCTCCCGTCCTTTCTGTCCTGGCGGTGGGGGCTCCTGCCACAGCTCCCTGCACATGGTGTCTCTAATCTCCACGCTGTTCCTTTGAGAATGACAAGTTTTGTTTAGAAAATGGTAACTTAAATTTATCTGACTTGGGAGGGAATGTCCCCATGGAGATACTTGCTGCACTTTACCTGATTTCACCAGCATTTGTCTGCCTCAGACTGCTTGGGCTTTTTTCTGAGAGAGCAGAGAGAGAACATGAGGAGGGAAAATTCACTGTTCATTTGGAGAAAATGCAGTCAGCTCTGACACTGGAGCGTGAAAGGCCCCGTGGACACTGCCTTGGTGTCCCCCTCTCCCGTGCTGGGGCTGGCCATGGCCAGGGGGCTGGGAGGTGCGAGCTGGTCCCCTCTGCAAGGGCGAGCTCAGGACTCTTCCTCTGCGTGTCGGCACCGCTTTGGCGTTCCTCACCGGCAGCGGAGCTCCAGCCTCCTCAGGAGGTGACCTTCCCACCTCAGCCGCTTGGCTGCCCTGATATTTAACTGAAGTTTTCTCTAATTTTCCCTGCTGTTCCTGGTGATGTGACCACAGTTACTCGAGGCAGACCCATCTCCCTTTCCAAGTCCTGCATCTTTCTGGGACGAGCAGATCTGTCTCCTGCCTGCTGTGGCAGCTGTGCAGCTGGCCTCAGCCAATGCTTCCCATGAGCCTGGTAGAGGACCTCCTCCTCGGCATCACCATGTTTCCCTCTTAGCACCCTGATGCTGCTTCTGCAGCTACGAAATGCCCCAGCAGCGGAGGTGCCGCAGCAGATGGGCTGCTGCCAGCACACCACTGTGCTCACCATCGTTCCCCGTTGGAGGACTGTGCCATGGACCTGACGCGGTGTCACCCCAGTGTGCTCCTGCCTGGTGCTCTCGTAGCTGCCCCGCTGGGGGCTGAGCAGCCTGCGTGCCCCTGCAGGTCTCTGCTGTCCATCTGTCCAACTGCACCGGGGCCACCCGGTCCACCTCCTGCCCCGAGGCAGGACCAGCCCTCCCCGAGCCATCCTTGCTCGGGCACGCTTCTGCCGACAGGACAGGCTGACCCCCACCGCCTGGCCGGTCTGTCCCGGCGTGTGCTGCCGCTACCGTTCCTCGTCTATGACCCTTGTGATGCCCGGCCAACCTCCCGCAGGCAGCCTGCGTGCCCTGCCTGCCCAGCCTGGCGACTGGGACAGAGCTGCGCTTTTCCTCCCCAGCAGCTCCTGTGCATTTGAAATTGTTATCATGTCCCTCCTCCCTGTTGTTTTTGGGCAAAACACCCGAATTCTTTAAACGCTGCCATGGCCTGCGGAGCTGCAGACACGGTTCCTGGCTCTCTGGGGGGCTGTCCCCTCCGCAGCCCGTGCGTTGGCAGGAGCACTGAGCACCTTCAGGACTTGCTGGTGCCAGTGAGATCAAAGCCTGCGCACCTCCCTTCTGGATGCATTTTCTCCTTAAAGGGCTGTTGCTGCCCTTGCTGAACTGTTGTGTTCACCAGCATCCTCCACCTCTCGGCAAGTGAAAGCCGGCGTGCTCTGCCTTGCCTTCTCCCCAGCTGACTCCTGCTCTTCCCGGCAAACACTGGGGCTTGATTCTGGGAGTCAGAAGCTATTCCATCTTTTTATCTTTGTTTGCCAGAGGAATGTGAATTATATGCTTTTAGCTCCTCAGACCTCTTGATCTCATGCTGGTTGAGAAACATCTGAAATTAAGCCAATTTACCCTATGAGGGCTTAGCTGCCCTCGGAAGAAGTGCAGCACCTCCTGCGAGTCAGCTGGCTGCCGTGGATATGCCTGGTGGAGAGAAAAGCCAACAACAAACAATTTTGTGATCTTCATCTGACCTTCAGCAGGAAGGATTTTATCGTGCAAGGTTGCAGGCAAGGAAGAATAAATGCCCTGTTGCCAAGCCATAAGCGAGCGCTGGTGAGCTTGGGGTGGCACGGCCACAGTCCGTCATCATGCGTCTGGCTGTCTGTGGACACCCACCATGTCCCAGTCTTGCAAACGAGCATGGAAGGATCATTTAGAAAGTCGCCCCAGTGAGTCCTCCTAGATGTAACGTCATCTTAATTCTTCAACTTAAGATTAGGGGATGCAAAGAAATAGGCTGTTTTGCTGCCACGGAGAGAGACCCCGGCATGCCCATGCGGGCAGGAAACGTCCCGTTGGGCTGATGACGGTGGTGCCACGGGACCACGCCGGCCGCCTGTCGGTGTCCTGCTGCGGGGCCATCCCTGCAGCGGTGCTCAGGGACGCGTACCATTCCCGGTGTGCTGCTGCCTGGCTCCTCCGTGTCACCGGCCTCCCCCCGTGCTTTTCCTCCCGCCAGTTCTTGTGTCCTCCCTGAGTGGCACCGGCTGGGATTTGGCATCTCTCCCGGTCGGTTGTCCCAGCTGAGCACAGGTCCCTGTGGAGCAGCTTTGTTGGGTGCTGTGTTGAAATTATGTCAGGCGAGCCTGCTGCGCTGCCCGCGCAGGGCTCTGCACCGCGGGCAGTGACTCCCCTGGGCCAGCTCCCGCATCCCGGCGGCTCCCGCGAGCCAGAGGTTACCAAGCCGTAAGGATGCTGCTAGGTGGGAGCCATCGTTACCTGTGCGTGGCTCTGCTGACCGCCTTGCCCTGCCCCATTCTGCACAGCAAAGTCCCCCGCACAGGGGACTTGACGTGGGGTCAAAACCGAGCCCACAGGCCAGCCCCGTGCCCTGGGGCTCCCGTGGGGCTGTGCTGCCCGGTGTGAGCCGTGCTCTGCCTTGCAGGGGGACAGCAGGAAGCTGGAGGATGCCAGCGCGTACCTGACCCTGCCCTCCGTGAGGAACTTCTCGGAGCCGAAGCTCCTCTCTGGCTCTTCTTTCCGCATGAGCGGGGGCACGTCGGGCTTAATGGTGTCAGCCCGGGACAGCTTCCAAATCTCGACGCTCGTCTGCTCCACGAAGCTGACCCAGAATGGTGAGTCCTGGCCCTCCGTGGGGGCGGCGGCGGGGCTCTGCCCCATTTCTACCTGCCGACCATTCTCCCAGCCGCTGGCTCTGCGGCGGCTCTCTGCCGGCGTGCGCCAGCCGCTGCGGGACACGGTGCCGGTGCCGCTGTGGCAGCACCAGGGGGCCATGCTGGCGATGGGGCAAGGCTGGGTTCTGCTCACCAGAGCGGAGGCATTTGTCCTCAGGCCAGGGAGCAGGACCTGCCCTGCCCTCCTTCCTAAACCTGTGCAGTACATGCAGCTTGTACCCATCTGTCCCGGGGCCTGGCTGGGCAGGGAATGGCTGTCGTCCCCTTGCGAGGGCACCAAGCTGCAGGCGGCTGGGCGATTTACAGCCCTGCGTGAGAAGGCAAGAGTGGGGGGGCTGTGCAGGGCCCTGTGGCAGCTCTGCTGCTGCTCATGCGGGGTGCTGTGCTGGCACCGGCCCCCTGGCACGGCGCAGCCAGGCTGGGGCTCGCTCCTGTCACACACAGCACCAGGACGGCGTGCTGAAAATGCAGGGAGAGCAGGAACGGCGAGCGCTGAATTAGCACTTGGACGTGGTCAGGACTGCCAAGGCTAACGGCTGTTCCCGGGGCGGGGGCAGGCCGGCGGGGCAGCATGGTCCCGGGCGCTTCGGGGGGCTGCCGTCCCCTGGAGAGGAGCGGCAGTGGCAATCCGGGTTCGCTCTCCTTGCCCCGTGGCACCGCTGCCACAGCACCCTGAGCCGTGCTGCCCTGGCGCCCACAGCACTGGGATGCGATGTGGTTTGCTGCAGGCTCTGTTTGCATATCGCTGGGTCGATAGCTCTGGGCTGTGACTCGGAGAGTTTGATTTTTTTTCTCTTTTTTATTAAGGTTGTCTTTTGGCTTATCTGTCTCCTGAGCCCTCCTGAGTTAGCAGCAGATTAGTTTTCCGCGGCAGGGGAATGAGAACAAACAATAACAGGCTGCAAGTGTTTCCAGGCACTCTCCCACCTTGGGGGTGCGGAGCTGCTGCCAGTGGCTGTGGGTAGCTGGCGGTTTCTTGGCTGGTGCAAACCCTTGCAGATGGTAATTAATCTGCTCTCGCCCCCGGGAGACTGAGCCGCTGCCTTCGATCTGGGAGCTGGCGTGAGCTGCTGAGCGTTGCTGTCGGGGGCTCCGTGACCTTCCTTGGGCCTTGCAAAATCAGGGTGGGAATTGGGACTCCTTGTTTTTAAACGCTGCCCTCTGTTAGATAGCCCGGGCTTCCAGCCCTGGGGCGCTTTGCGCAGCTCCTTGCAGGGCAGCCAAGAGCGCGCGTGTCACCTCGGCACAGACGCACCTGCATTTGTAGGATTTTGCCTTGTACAGAACGTCTTGGGAGGTGGCAGAACAAAGAGGTGTCGGCAACCTTGAGCGGGCGCGGGCGGTTATCAAACTGCTTCCCGTGCCCCTCTGCAGCGAGCAGGGAGAGCGGGGCCGGCAGCGCGCAGCCAGGTGCCGGCCCGGTGGGAAGCGGGGGCTGACGGGGCCGCGCTGTCCGACTGCCCTCGCAGGCATCCAGCCCGGGCGAGGTGTGGCACGCACGCCTCTGCCCTCTGCCACGATGGCGATGAGCAGCCCGGCCATCTGCCAGGTCCAGCCGCGCTGTGCTGTGTGGCAGTGCCGGTGCTCGGGCCGCTGCCACATTTTCAGGGCATGTCTGCATCGCTGCAGAAAGCCGCAGCAGCCACCCGTCCCCCAGGGCGGGTCACACGGATGCCTGGAGGTAACGTCTCCAATTGCCAGGAGGCTAAACGCTGCACGGGAGCACCGGCAGCCAGCGGGCTCCATGGAGGAGGCGGGCGGCAGCGGTGCTCGGGCAGGGGAAGAGCGTGCGGGAGAGCCGCGTTCCCTCCCGTCCAGCAGCGCCGCCTCTGCAAGGCCGACGGGTGGAAACGCTTCGTCCTGCTTTTGCTGAACTGCAGTGACGCAGCTGGGGAAACCACAGTCCTGGCGTGGGGCTCGGGGAGCACAGCCTCACGGCTCGGGGGACGCAGCACGCAGTGACTCATCGCTGCCGTGCTGACGGGGCCTGGGGCTGCTGCGCTTCGGTGCAGGAGGGGCCCAGGGCCGTTGGCGTTCGGTTAATTCCCTTCCTGCAGCACAATTACAGCTTCTACAGTAGCAACCTTTTATTTAGTCGAGATTTATGCTTTTATGGTACTGAAGTCAGAAGCTTTCTGTGCTGAGCAGCAGCTGTACAGGGAGTTGGAGGTCGGCGGGGTCCTGGCTGCTCCTGGCAGCACCGTGCTGACCAGCAGCTGGTGCGGTGCCAAGGCCGCGCTCTGCACGTGCCGTGGTCGCTCCCCGGGATCAGCGGTGGCAGGTCGGCACACGGCCCCGTGCACATCTGACCGGCGTGGTCAGCTCTGCTTGGTGCAGGAAAGGAGCTGCGGAGGGGCAGCGCCACTGGGAGCATGGGGCAGGCTCCCGGGGTGGGCGCCGGGGGGCTGCGAGGGGCATGGGGGCCATGGGTCCCAGCATGGTCCGTCCGGTGGGGGCCACGAGTAGGGGGAGGATAGCGACCCACGGCCCCGCTGCCCGAGGGCACTTCTCTGAAAGGTTCGCGGGTTCGTGGGGAAGCCGCAGGTTCGTGGGGAAGCTGCAGCTCCAGGCTGAGTTTCGGGTCTCGGATTCTCTCCTGTGGCAGAGAGGGAGGGGGAGGCAGCGCCTGCCTGCGCGGTCGCAGGACGGAGCGGCGGGAGCTCAGGCACGACGGGCACGGAGCAAGCGGCACCGTGTCCCCCCGGGATGGGGCCTCTCCTGCCGGGCGCCCTGGACAGCGAGGGTGGGGTGGGGGAGCCTGGGGGGCCGGTAGCGTTTGGGTCTCGCGGCAGCTGAAGCTGTGCTGACTCTCCCCTTCCTCCCACCCAGTTAACCTGCTGGGGCTGCTGAAGTGGCGCTCCAAGCCCAGCCTCCTCGCCGGGAACCTCCAAAAGCTGATGAACGTGGACGGAGGAGAGGTCATCAAGGTACAGCCGGGACCTTCCCCCGCACCACGCCAGGATCTTCCCTCCCACCCCCTCCCTTCTCTGCTCTTGTGCTCACACCTCCAGCCGTGTCTCCCTAGGCGGGCAGGGGGATGTGAAAGCTCCCAGGGGCCGCACATCGGCACCAGGCGTTTCCTGGCAGCCTGGCCGGGCATGCCAGGGCAGCTGCCGGAGTAGGGGGAGTTGCCCTGGCCTGGGGCTGGACTGGGAGCACTGGGAGCATCCTGCGTGGCCTCAGTGCCTCTTCCCTGGGGAGAGATGCTGTCTCTGCCTGCGGCGATTGCCGTCAGCCCCGCTGGGGCAGCAGGCGGCCAGAGTGGCAGTACCGGCTGCCTGCCGGGGGACAGGCCGGGCCGGGGAGTCGTGTCCTGGCAAAGGGCTGGACGCCCCAGGCTGAGAAAGGCTGAGGATGGGCACAGAAGCTCTGTGCCCAGGCAGGTGGCTCCTGCACTCAGAGGCGGGTCCAGGATGATGCTGGGAGTTAATGCTCGAGTCCTCACAGTACTCTTGTTTCCCCCAGTTCCTCCAGGACACGTTGGATGCCTTGTTCTCCATCATGATGGAGAATTCGGACACAGATGTCTATGACACGCTTGTCTTTGATGCCCTGGTAAGCCAGACCTGCTTCCCCGCGAGCGCTGAGCGTGGGTCTGACCCCACTGACCAGTGCAGGTGCCCAGGACGGGCTGAGGTCAGACTGGGGCAGGTTTGGGATGGGGCTCACTGATCTGACCAGACAAGCCATGCTCAAAGCTGTGCAGCACCTCCGGCTCCTCCGCGGTGCCACGGGTTGGTAGAGCCCAGCTGGCCCAGCACAGGGCAGGGCCGTGGCTCTGCAGGAACACTGTCCCTCCAGGGGACAGCTCCAGCAAGATTCCTACACCGAGCCAAGAGTGACCCCAGTGACGGGACCAGGGGAGGGTCAGGGTGGGTCTCATGGGACACCTGTGGTTGGTGACGATATGAGCTCCGTGCAAACTGTCTGGGAAGAGTCCTGCAGCCGCTGGGCCCAGGGCTTGTTTTGGGCTTTCCGTGTCCTGGAGGTCTGCCCGTCCTGGCAGGCTGGGTGGGCGTGCAGGGGGCTCTGGCAGCCTCAGCAGCCCCCACGAGGAGTCAGTGCCACTCTGGCTGTGGCTGTGGGCACCCGGCTGTCCCCGGGCATCCTGCTGCCTGCACTGAGCCGTGCCCACTGCCCGCTCCCCCCAGGTTTTCATCGTGGGGCTGGTGGCTGACAGGAAGTTCCACCATTTCAACGCCGTCCTGGAGGCCTACATCCGCCAGCACTTCAGCGCCACGCTCGCCTACAAGTGCGTACCTGGCAGCCACGGCACGGGGAGAGACGGGGCTGGGACGGCCAGTGCAGGGAGGGATGGGGCTGGAGCCTGGGGAGCGCCCGGCGGGCAGTGTGGCGTGGCTCCGCAGCTGCCCCGAGGGCTGCTCGGCTGGGCTGGGAAGCCTGCTGAGCCTTGGCCACACACGTCCCCGTCCTGCAGGAAGCTGATCTCGGTGCTGACACAGTATGTGGACCATGCGAGCCGCGGGGAGCCCTGCGAGCCGCTCATGCGCACCTTCAAGGCCTTGGAGTATGTCTTCAAGTTCATCGTCCGCTCCCGTCACCTCTTTGCCCAGTAAGTACCAGCGATTGCTTCCACTGGTCCGGGTTTCACACTCTGTTGGGCTGCTACGCCAGCACTGTGTGTCGGTAGCACTGGGGATGGGGTCTGTGGGAAGGAGGAAAGGAAAGGTCCCGCGGGGGTTCCTGTGCCGTGGGAGTGCTGTTGGCGCTGACCCTTCGCCCCGAGGATGCATCACTGGCACCTCGACCTGCCTGGTGCTGGTGCCGGTGCTGATGCTGGCTGCTCGGGTTGGATGCGGCACCCAGGGGTGGCACCCACGGCTCCCAGCACACTGCGGACGTGCTGCCGTGATGGCTGGTCCCCAGCCAGGCTCTCCTCCACCACCACGCTTCCTCCCACTGTGGTTTCCGGCAGTTTTCTGCTACACGCTGTCCTCCGATTGCTGCTGGAGCGGTCATGGTCTGGCGCGGGTGGCAGGCAGCGCCATCCATCTCGGGGCAGGAGAGCTCCTGCAGTGCGAGGAGCCGTGGCAGGACAGGTGTCGTTGCACAAACTGCTCTCTGGCTGACGAGCGGAGTTTCACAGTGTTTACAAAGCGCAACGGTGGTGAGGCAGCGCACCCGCGTTAGCAAGAAGCAAGCCTGCGGTTTGCTGTCTGTCAGGCTAATTGCCGCTGGTTCCTCCTGCTCGCGTGCTCATCAAGAGCCTCGGGGCGAGGTGCTGGTGAGGTCGGCTTTGGTGCTGCAGACACAAGGTTGCCCACGAGCCCCGGCTGCAGCCAGCCGGTGGGGAGCCCACGCTCCCTCCCCGCCATGCCGGTGGCTTTGCTCCATCTCTGCGCCGTCAGGCCCTGCCCCGGCTCCCGCTGCCACGCGCCATCGCGTCGGGAAATGCCCAGCTCCCTTGTGTATGGTTAACCCGACGCCATGTGAACAAGGCCAGAGGGACCCGCAGCGACCTCCTGCCCAAGGCAGGGCTGGCTCTGCCCAAGCTGCCCCTGACGGGTTGGTTTTTCCAATGTGCTCTTAAAAACCTCCCTTGATGGAGATGGCAAGACTTGCCTGGCGTCATGGTTTTAGCTGGGATAGAGTTAATGGTACAGGGCTGTGTTTTGGACTTAGTGTGAGGATAATGCTGATAACACACTGATGGTTTAGTTGTTGCTGGGTAGTGCTGAACTAGTCGAGGACTTTTCCAGCCTCTCATGCTCTGCCGGGTGCACAAGAAGCCGGGAGGGGAGGGGGCACAGCCAAGGGAGCTGATCCAAACTGGCCAAAGGGATATTCCATATCATATGACATCATGCCCAGTATATTAACTGGGGGGAGCTGGCCGGGGGAGGCAGCAGTCGCAGCTGGGGAACCAACAGCATCGGTCCAGCGGGTGGTGAGCGGTTGTATCATTTGTGGGGTTGTTTTTTTTTTTCTTTTCCTTTTCTTTTTTGGGCTTCATTTCTCTCTCTTGTTATTTTCCTTTTTATTATATTATCATAATTATTATCATAAGCATTATTATAATTACCATTATTACTATTGCTATTTTATTCTAATTAGTAAACTGTTCTTATCTCAACCCACGGGTTTCCTTGCTTTTGCTCTCCCAATTCTCTCCCCCATCCCACAGGGGTGTGGGGAGTGAGCGAGCGGCTGCGTGGGGCTTAGCTGCTGGCTGGGGCTAAACCACGACAGTTGGGCAGCCTGCTCCCCTGGCATCCAGCCTCGCTCTTCCTGCTCATTCCTGGAGAGCTTCTGCCTGCCGGCCCATGCGGCTCAGGAGCTTTTTAGCAGATTTTTCCTTGGAGAGGAAAACGTTGCACTTACCCTCAGCGAGGCTCATCTTACTGTGGAGCAGTGCTCTGCTTGGCTCTGACCGTCTCAGCCCTCAGCCTGTTGTCGGCTTCCGTGCCACCCGCGGCATCTCCAGCTCTGCTGGCGGCATTGCCTGCAAGCCTCCCTGCTCGGCACTAACGTTGCTGTTAGCGGGTGTGGATGGTGGTGGGTGTGCTGACAGTGATGTGGGCAGCGGGGTCTGCGCAAGGACCACTCCAGCACATCGCTGACAAAGACACAGGTCTGGTGTTAGAGGGTTTGTATGACGCACCGTCTACCTTTGTAGCTCCAGTGGCACCCACAGCTCCCAGACCTTGTCCTGGGCTGCTCTCATGCTTCAGCTGGTCACTGGGCTTTCAAATAATTTCCAATGCAAAGTGTGTATTTGGTCTTGGGGGGTCCCTCACACTGCAACAAAACCAGAGGTGGCACAGTGCCTGCCCCAGAGCCTGGTGAAGGGGTGCCTGGGGCAACCCCCCTGCCAAGAATTTCCTGGCTCAGCGGCTCATCCCACTGCTCAGCACAAGCTCTAAAAGGGGTTGTGAGAAAGAGAGAGACTTTTTACCAGGGTCTGTAGTGACAGGACAAGGGGTTATGGTTTTAAACTGAAGGAGGGTCGATGTAGATTGGACATAAGGAAGAAATTCTGTGCTGTGAGGGTGCTGAGATACAGGAACAGGTTGCCCAGGGAAGTTGTGGATGCCCATGCCCCATCCCTGGAAGTGTTCAAGGTCGGGTTGGATGAGGCTTTGTGCAGCCTGATCTAGTGGAAGGTGTCCCTGCCCATGGCAGGGGGTTGGACTAGGTGATCTTTGCGGGACCCTTCCTACTCAAACCCTTCTGTGATCCTGTGATAAGCAGCGTAAGGGGCTGGGAGCCTTGATGGCTCCTTGTTGTTGCTGAGGACAAGGTCAACAGTCCTGGTTAACAGGGGAGGTCCCAGATGACTGGAGGCTTGCTGATGTGATGTCCATCTACAAGAAGGGTCAGAAGGAGGATCTGGGGAGCTACAGGCCAGTCAGCCTGACCTTGGTGTTGGGAAAGATTATGGAGTGGTTCATCTTGCGTGCGCTCACCAGGCACGTGCAGGACAAGCAGGGGATCAGGCCCAGCCAGCACGGGTTTATGAAAGGCAGGTCCTGCCTGACCACCCTGATCTCTTTCTACGACCAGGTGACTGCTTAGTGGATGAGGGAATGGCTGTGGGTGTTGTCTGCCTGGGCTTTAGCAAAGCCTTTGGCACTGTCTCCCACAGCATCCTCCTAGAGAAGCTGGCTGCTCATGGCTTGGACAGGCGTGCTCTTTGCTGGGTAGAAAACTGGCTGGATGGCCGAGCCCAGAGAGTTGTGGTGAACAGAGCTAAATCCAGCTGGCGGCCGGTCACCAGCGGGGTTCCCCAGGGCTCAGTGCTGGGGCCAGTTTTGTTTAATGTCTTTATCAGTGATCTGGATGAGGGGATCGAGCTCACCCTCAGTCAGTTTGCAGGTGACACCAAATTGGGCAGGAGTGTTGATCTGCTCGAGGGCAGGCAGGCTCTGCAGAGGGACCCGGACGCGATGGATCCATGGGTCAAGCTCAGCTCCATGAGGTTCAACAAGGCCCAGTGCCGGGTACTGCCCCTGGGTCACACCAACCCCAGGCACCGCCACAGGCTTGGGGAAGAGTGGCTGGAGCTGCCCGGCGGAGAAGGGCCTGGGGGTGCTGGCTGACAGCGGCTGGGCATGAGCCAGCAGCGTGCCCAGGTGGCCAAGGGGGCCAGCAGCACCCTGGCTTGTGTCAGGGGCGGTGTGGCCAGCAGGAGCAGGGCAGGGATGGTGCCCCTGTGCTCGGCACTGGGGAGGCCGCCCCGCGAATGCTGGGGTCAGGTTTGGGCCCCTCGGGACAAGAAGGACATGGAGGGGCTGGAGCGTGTCCAGAGAAGGGCAGCGGGGCTGGGGCAGGGTCTGGAGCACAAGTGTGCTGGGGGGCGGCTGAGGGAGCTGGGGGGGCTCAGCCTGGAGAAGAGGAGGCTGAGGGGAGCCCTCATCGCTCTCTGCAGCTGCCTGAGAGGAGGCTGTGGGGAGGGGGGTCGGTCTCTTCTCCCCAGTAACAAGCGATGGGACGAGAGGAAACGGCCTCAAGCTGCGCCAGGGGAGGGTTAGGTTGGGTATGAGGAGAGATGTCATTAATGCCAGAGCGGTCAGGCCCTGGCACAGGCTGCCCAGAGCGGTGGGGGAGTCACCGTCCCTGGGGTGCTCAAACACCGTGCAGACGTGGCCCTTGGGGACATGGTTTAGGAGACCTGGGGGTGTTGGGGTGATGGTTGGACTTGATGATCTTAGAGGTCTTTTCCAACCTTAATGATTCTATGATTCTATGAAAGTCCCCCCTGGGTACCTCCAGAGCCTCCCAGGACCTGGTTTCATTTGTTCCCTGTGGACACGAGGTTCCTGTCCTAATCTGCGTGGTGGGACGCACAAACCTCCCCCAGGGCAGGCGTGGGTGAGCCTGGCCGCGCTGCTGGGCTGAAGTGCAAAACTGAAAACACGACCCATCAGAGTTACCAGAAAAAGCAAGTTATGTTCCTCTTTCATTCCAAGTACACGGCACCGAAAGCTGAAGCGTCCCAAGGGAGAGGTGGGAGGTGAGGTCCTTCCACATGCAGCATTGCCAGCCCATGCTGGGAAAGCAGCAGGGTCGCCCCGTGCTCTGGGGCCGTGCTCCAGGAGGTCGGTGTCTCCCAGGGAGTGGAGCAAGAGCCCAGGGTCTGCCTCCTCCACCTGAAATCTCAAGCATCACGCAGAGGTGCCAGGACGGGTGTCAGT
This sequence comes from Anhinga rufa, assembly GCA_013400875.1. Taxonomy (NCBI): domain Eukaryota; kingdom Metazoa; phylum Chordata; class Aves; order Suliformes; family Anhingidae; genus Anhinga; species Anhinga rufa. The sequence continues at coordinate 38,926 of VZTV01097820.1, read as the reverse complement.
GTCCCCATCAGTGCTCTGTGCCCTGCTCGCAGTGAGGAGCTGTGTTGGGTTCCCGGCATCCCCAGGGACTCCCAGACCTCACTTTGCCCCCACTTTGTCTTTGCTGTCTTGCTTTGCTGTCCGCCAGCGTTCCCTGTGTAGCTCACGCTGTGGAGCGCCGGGTCTGCCGCTGTGCGAGCTGCTGCAAGCCCTGTCTGTCCTTCCTCATTGCTCTCGCCTGCCAGCCCTTCCCAGGGTCTCGTTCGTGGCTGCCCCAGGGCTCTGGGGTGCTCCAGCCTTAGACCAAGGTATCTACCTCCTCATCATATATGAAAATACAGAGCAAATTCCCCAGCTTATAGAACTTCTGGCAGAGAAAATTAATTATATGGAGCATTTGCAAACAACCCTGTGAATTAGTTTGCATTGGAATGAAGACATCCCTGAAGACATGTAGTGGTTTTATTCATCTTCCCTTTATCTTAGTGATCTTTACAGTGCAATAACATGGACTCCTCAGATCTTCTAAATACTTTAAACGGTGCTACAATTTGTACACAGTCTATAATTTAAAAAAATTAGATTGTAATTATAATAAGTTGCTGCAGATTGCTGTATCTATTTGATTATGTGTGCTAATGCTGGAATCAGCTGAGCAGCTCAAGTAGCTCGTACGAGGATCCCAGGTTGCTGCGCGGATGATCGAAGCTGGGCCTGGCCAGTGTGGGGCTGGAGGTTCATCGCACGAGCCCCTTCGGCAGCTCCGGGGCCTTTGTGTGAGGAAAGGGCTCCCTGATTCCCCTCCTGCCTCGGGCAGGAGGCGTGGGGGCTGGTGGGCCATGAAGGGGCCGGATCTTGGCACTGGCCGTGGGAGCTCTGCGCCCAAAATGTGCTTTCCTGCGGGAATGTGCCCCCAGCCCTTGCTCTGTGCCATGTCTCCAGTCATCTTCCCCTTCGGCACGCCATGCGCTGTGCCGGGGTGTGGGGGACTGGCGGAGCCCCCCAAAGCTCCCTGCATCCTTCCCGATGTCGGGGACCTCTCCCGTCCCTCGCCCCGGCCGTGGAGCCCCAGCTCCCCCCATCGTGGCTCCGCCGCGGCAGCGCAGGGGACTGGGGGAGCTGGGGCTTTGATGGCATGGTGACATGGCCTCCCACTCGCGGCTTCCTCCCTGCCGGTTCCTCTGGCTGCTTCTGCTTTTTGGCTGCCACTGAGGGTGGCAAAGTTTTTCCTGAAAGTGCTCGTTGTCACCCCGGGGCTCAGCCTGTGCCAGGTCTGCTCTCCTGCCGGTGTGGGGGAGCCGGGTTGCTTGCTCTTGCCAGCGTCCCTCCGCAGCTCCCTGTTTCGTGGCTCGCAGCCCCCTCGCCCAGCCTCGCTCAGCCCCACGGGTTCCTGCAGCCAGCCCCGCTCTGGCAGCTCCCGCGGGCTCCACCACGGTCCCGCTCGCCCTCGCTCCTGTCCCGGGGCAGCCCAGCACCCCTGCAAGGACCGGCCCCTTACCTCCCCCTCCCTCTGGCCAGTCACTTGTGCAGCTGGGGACCCCACAGCTGCTGAGCGTCCCCACCGGCCCCCGTCCCGTGGGGGCTTTGCTGGGGTCCCCAAAGGCTGCCGCAGCTGCTGGGCTCCAGCCGTCGTCTGGCTGGAGGCTCCTTGGAAGAGCTCGGGGGGTTGGCAGGCAGGGCGTCCCTTCCTGAGAGCCACGCGGACGCTTCCCAAGTAAATTACGTTCAGCACGGTTTTTATTGAGTCCGTCCTAATTTGCTTAGTGAGCTGGTGGCTGCATAATTTTTCCTGCCACTTCGCTGCTGGTGCTTGCGGGATTTCCATGCCGCGCCTCGAGCTTGGTTGTGTGCCAGAGCCCGAAGCTGTAGGAACCGAGGCGGGAGCGTGCCCAGAGTCTTTACACCCAAGAGGCGTCGGGCTCAAGGACCAGGCTCCGCCTGCCAGTTTTCCTGATGAAATCCTCCAAACCAATAGGTCAGTGATAAATTAAACACCGTGGTGACCCACGTCTGCTGCAGCAATGCAAGTCTTGGCTTAATTGAGCTCCACGCTCTGAATGCTTTTTACTGCTCTTAAGTCATTACACACTTAAAAGTTCAGAAATCGGCGTTGACAATATGTCTTACAGTCATTAAAACAGTGTATCATATTTGTGCATGTCCTCTTTAAGATAAAAATACAGAATTTTGTGGGCAAGAGTTTACGGTGGAGGTGAGCTTGAAACTTCATGCCTGTTGGTGTTGGGTAGCTGCATTAAAAAGAGGGACTGTGAAAAGTCCAACAAATCTCTAATAAATTATGATTGTTGCATGGTATCGTTGCCGTGAGAGTAAAAGCTGTATGTGGCCCTTCATTTTCTATTGCTTATGTGAACACATACAGACTTCTTTAAATTTCCTGGCCTCTGGTGGGGTTTCAGGCCAGGGTCCAGGGCTGTGGGATGGGACTGCGGGGCTGGAGGGGCTGCTGGGGGCTCCCACCGTTTAGTAACTTCTAACGAAGGGGATGAGAGGGAGGCACCTTTCTTGAGTTAGTCTAAGCTTTGTTTTGACTTGGAAGTCGGTCAAGGGCTGTAAACCAGCCGCTGCTCAGCCGATGCGTTTGTCTGAGCACATCTGAGATGCCTCAGGCACATCAACAGGCTTGTTACTGCTGCCAAACCTGCGATGTTTCCTATGTTCCCTTGGGCTCGTTTACCAGATAGGAAAGATGAATTTGAAAGAACTATCCAACTGCAATTATGTAAAAACAAAGTTTTTACAAAAACTACACTCAACAAAAATAGCTGTTAAGCAAAAAAATGACAGATCTTGTTTGTTCTGCTGCGTGTACGCACAATTAGAAACCAAAACCCAATTAAGAAGCAAACACGTTTCGCTCACCGCGGTGGTGGTCAGCGTGCAGGGGTCAGCTCGGGCTGGAAGACACGTCTGTCTCTGTGGCTGCGGGAAGAGCAGCGTTTTATCCCTCATTTCCCCCATCTGTACCTGCAAACCGTTCCTCAGTGGGGCTCACCGCTTCATTCGCTGTGTCAATGGGCAGGGTCAATTAGCTCAAACACAACCGTTTTTCACAATGAGTTATTACGGTGACTTTATTCTTATGATTATGCATTTGATTAGCAGCTTTGAAACTGTCTCGCAGTTCCGCGTGTGTCATGGCTGAAATCCCCCCCGTGTTTGGTTTGTTCTGCGACTGATCACACCGGTCATGTTCAGTCTGGAGGGCGCAGGAGGTTTCCTGCTCGGGTGGGAAGATGCTAACCTCCTTTGAGAGTACTTCGGTGTACAAAATCATCTAAAAGAGTCTATTAAAAAACAAAACAAAAAAGTATATATGCGAGTACTTACAAGTAGTGTGTATAAATACCTTAAGAGAGCAGATAGCAGTCTTTAATATGGGTAATTCTGCACATCTGAAGCGTTGCTCTGGCTGGCCCCGGGGCTGGGCAGCGGCTGTGCCAGGGCAGTGGCCAAGCTGGGGCTCGCTGCTAGACCCAGCTATGGAAAACAGTCACTGAGGAGCATAATTAATTGGGATTTCAAGTGACACCTGCAGTCCTCGGGGGAGGGTGCATGGTGCGGTGGCAGTGTGGTGACTCTGGTTGTTGCAGGCTCTACGAGGGGAAGGAGACGGCCGAGTTCCAGCACTCGCTGCAGCAGTTCTTCCTCTCCCTGAACCAGCTGATGAAGTCCCCGCTGGAGGGTCCCACGCTGCTCTCCCAGGTATGGCGGGCGGCTGGTGCTGCGGGGCGGCTCAGCTCTGGTGCGTGGCGGGATGGACAGTGCCCCGGCGGGGGTGACACCGCTGTGCCTGTGCAGGGGTGACACCAGCTGTCCTGCATGCAGACCTCCCCATGCACGGGGCGTCAAAGGGAGCTGCCACCCTGCACAGTGCCTCGCTTCCCCCGGGGACCCCCGCCTGTGCCCCCGGTGCAAAGCCCCAGACCACAGAGCCCTGCATTGCTCTTCTGCCGGGGGCCACGGCGTGGGCAAATGCTCTCCTGGCCTTGCATGTGCTGATGCCTGGAGAAGAGGGTCTCAGGAGGGCTCCTGGCCTGGCCCCGCTCCCTGCACCCCAGGACCAGGCTGGCATGGGGGGCCAGGGGGGAGCAGAACTGGTGCCCTTTGCACTGTGGGTCCCCGTGGGCATGGCCGCATCCTTTACCAGCAGCCGGTGCCGAGGGCCTCCAGCCGCCAGCGTGACGGTGCTGGTGCTGGGAGCTGAACGGAGAACACGACGGAGCCACATGCACTTTGCGAAGTCAGTTAGCGAGGGGAGGCAGGAGCCGGTGCCGGGGCCGAGTCGGTCTCGCTTTGGTGCCGTGCTAGGGGTGAGGATGGGGCTGCACGCTGCACCCGCGGTCTCCCAGCTGGAGAGAGGCACCGCAGAGTGCCGGTGGGGACCTCGTCTGCAGGCTGGGATGGGGACGGCCGGTGGCCCCAGGACAGCTGGCAGCTGCTGCCCATGTGTTGGATGATTTCATGTCATTCTTAGATAACCCCTTATAAACTAATTTTAAGAAAAGTAGTTTGAAGACTAACACGATAGCTATCCTTATGGAGAGGAGGAGAGCTGACCCTCCTTATACGCTCTCCCATCTAAACACCGATCATTATTCTGATTTCCATCTCAATACCGTTGCTCTAGAGACTCCGTGCTATGGTAACCCGACGTACTGCAGTGTTACCGACTGCTGCACATTCACCTGTGCGGTTTCTGCATCACTCGGCACCTTGTTCAGGTCTGCAGAAAATAATTCTTGCAAATGCATCCAGAGTAGAGGGGCCACTGCCCAGGGCAGAGAGGAAAGGTGTGCTCGTGCATCACCAGAAAAGGCATCCCTGCAGCTACCCTATGGCTAAGATCAGGAATAGCAGTGGTAATAGCAAGTATAGCCACGAGGCACGGACAGTGCGCAGGGTCTGCCACGAGGCACAGGCAGTGCAGCCAGGTCTGCCAGCGCCTGTTGAAAGTGTCCGGGAGGAGGCAGAGGACTGTCAGGAGCAGATGAAGCCCATGTCTGGGATCTGGCTGTGCCGGGTGTCCAGCTGAGGCGTGGGAAAAGATGCGTGTGCTTCACCCCGAGGACCCCGAGGCTGCAGCCTTACAGCAGACAGTGTTAACTGGAAAAGACGAGGCTGCAGATACCTCATCTGGGCTGGTGTCTCAGAGCTGGGGGAGTCCAGGTAGGTCCCTGTCACTGGCCAGCAGTGGCTGCTCATCTCAGCGGGACGATTTTCCAGTTGCAGCACTGTTGTGGTTCCTCCGGTGCGCTCACGGTGCTGTGGGTGTGCACAACAGCCAAACATCGTTAAAAAGTAGACTGGAAATCGGTATTTCCTCGTGTATTGTTGCACTGCTGTGGCATTGGGGCAGGATCCCTTAGTTTGGGAGGATTCAGTGGGAGCTGTCCTCTGCCCCGAGCAGCCTGTAGGAAGCTGGGGATGGGGCTTGGAAATTTGCCCGCTGCTGCTGCTGCCAGGTTTGCTGACTCCGACCGTGCTTTCTCCTGGAAACGGCCGAATTCTGCAGTGGGATCCCAACTGCTGAGCGGGAGTGTTCCCTGTGAAAATAGCTTTTCTGGTTGCTGTTACTTTGTTAGAGAGAGCAGGAGAGATTGAGATTGAAACTCTCTGGCAGATCTGTGCTGTTCTCTTTAGGGGAACTGTCCCCCTTAGAAGCCCCCAGGCTCTTCCTTGGGGATTGCTGGGGTGTTGAGCAGGTCTAGGTGCTGGGGCCACAGTCTGTAGTGGGCTTTGGTGTTGCGCAGTAGCAGGACACAGTCCTTCAGAAACTTTTCCTCTGCTCCCATCTCTTCTGGGTGTGAGTACCTGGAGTCGGAGATCTCGTCACCACGTCGCTGGCTTGGTGGTGGCTCCTTGGAGGGTGGCAGAAAGGGGAGCTCGTTCCAGCAGAGCGGGGCGGCATCGGGTTTGTTTCTCATTGACCTCCCTCAGGTCATTTTTGGTCATTGCCTCCCAACTTTAAAGTTGTCAGTTTTCTCGATGCAGCTTGTGTTTGGTATTTCTGAGTGTGGCTTTGTGCTCAGCCACGTTGCGGTGCATGGTGTCAACTCGCCCTGGGCATGGTGTCAGCTGGGTCTCCTCCTTGCTGTCACTTGTCCTCCTCAGTGCTTGTCACTGGCTCTGCTGCTCTGCAAGTATTACAGTGATGAAGTTCCTCCCATGCCACTGACAAGGTGTTTCTCTGGGGGGGAGAGTGCCCAGGTGAAATTATTCCGTGTGGGCGTGAAAATCAGAAAATGGTCTTAAAAGTGAGAAATCCCTTAACTTTAAATGCATGGTGATGGGCTCCGAGCTGACCGACGTGCTGGCGGATGAGACCTGTGTCTATAATGGATAGTGCTCTGGCAACACCAGCTCTGTGCCTGGCATCGATGCAGGAGCACTCACTCAAAGTCAGGAATTATCAGGAAGGGACTTGAGAAGAAAACAGAAAACATCCTTTGCCACAGCGTAAGTCCCTGTGGTGCGTCTGTGTGTGGTGCCCACGCTTCAGAGCATGCGGTCGAGCTGGAAGAGCCCCAGCGAAGGGTGACCAGGTGTACGGGCAGCTTTCAGGTGGGATCACCTACCTGGCCAGACCAGACCCCTCCATGGAAAAGAGATGAGCAGGGAGCTGGTACAGGGAGCTGCAGATTTGCCTCCGATCTGGGGAGGGAGGTGGGAAATGGGAATGGTTGCTCAGGGTCTCTCCTGACTCAGGAAGGAGGGAGCATCTTGTGAAACAGGCAAAGGCAGTGCTTGTTCACCTACTGTGTGATGAAGCTCTTGAGCTCCTTGTGATGGCCTGTGCCTGCTCCTCGGAGCAGGCCGTGGATGCTGAAAGTTTGCATAAGTTTATAGACAGCTGTACTGATCTGTGGAAGAAAAATCCACCCAGGATTATTTAAATATAAAGACATTTCTGACTCAAGGGGCTGTGACCTTGGGAAGCAACACTGCGGGCTTGTGAGCCAGCAAGGTCCCGTCCTCTTCCCCTCTGAGCCTCAGACCAAGTGCCCAGCCTTGTGCTGCCTGGCTCCCAGGGCTTCTGCCTGCCATTGCTGCCCCGTCCGGAGGGTCCTGTGGCTTCCCTGGTGTCCTGACCCACGGTCACCCTGGCCACAGTTCTCATGCTGCGTCCTGCACTCGTTCCTGCCGGACCCCAGCCACTGGGTCTTGCTATATCCAGCCCTGATGGTGTCTCCTGAACATCTTGAGCAGGTACACCAAGGAGACTTGTTCTCTAAGTAGACTTTGTAGCTGCTTTGCAGAGCTTGCAGACACCCCGCATCTGTAGTGAAGACAACCAGCTCCCATCTAGCAGCTGAAGGTGATACCCAGAAGATCTGTTAGTGGCTGACGTAAGCTTTGCAGCTCCATCCTGTTCTGCCTACTCTTTTAGTTAAAGCTGCAATTATCTGATCAGCCCAAGGCAGAGCTGATAATATCTTGTTAGCTGCAACACTCCTGCAAAGGCCACCTCTCTTGTGGACAGAGCCAGTCCTCTGTTGGACTACTTCAGGCTGGGAGGTTTTGTACTATTCTGTCTACTCAGAGCCATGGAGGGGAGGCTGAGTCTCTTCTAGCTCTTCTTACTGGCGTCAGCCAGGCTGGGGGCCAGGGACAAACCCATGGCGTGGTCCTAGCCAGAGAGCAGGAGCAGCTCTTCAGCAAACACCTCCAGCATAACCAGTAAACACTGTGACCTGGAGGGTGCCCCTGATGTGAAGGAGATGGAAAGCTACCTGCTCCTTACGTGCAGCTGCCTTGCACATCTCCACCCAGGAGACGGGGCTTCTGCTGCAACTGCTCCCTGCCATAGCCGAGGGCCCTTGAGAAGAGCTTCACTCATCCCACTGCTTCCCTCCCGGAGCCCTGGTTTTCCCTGCGCCCAAAGAAGTTGAGTTGAGGTGGGGTTGGGGTACAGGCTTAAACACTCAGGGCTCATGCCAGCTGCCAAGGCGCTGAGCAAGGTGGAGCAGATCATCGCACTGCTGCCAGCACAGCTGGGAGCTTCAGGGGACCCAAACTGGGTCCCGTGCCTGGAGACAGCCCACACAGGCATGCAGCAAGGGCAGGTCACTACCTGTGATGGGTTTGTGTTGCTGCTTGTTCATGCCTCGAGAAGGACAACCTGCTCCCCTCATCTTTCCTCGGCTTAGGTCCAGGCTTACCTGCAGCTCAGCAGGGTGGAGCGGAGGAGATGGCTCCAGCCCACGGCGGCCTCTTCGAGTATTTGGGTTTGCGTTTGCGTTTCACAGCCTGGGTCAGGGGCTGCGTTTTCCTGAGGGGGTGCTCACAAGTGTCCGTGGTCGGAGCTTCGCTGAGGTTGCTCTGACTGTCCCCCTGTGGCTGCTGGCACGTGGGCGGGTTTCTGCAGGACATCCTGCCACCGGTGTTGCGCAAAGGTGACGGTCGCTGCCACGCACACCAGAGGCAGCTCCCACCCCAAGCCGGTGACCGCGGGGCTCTGTGCCCATCCCCGCTCTGTGCTGGGCTCCCTGACGGCCATCTCCCTGCCTGCTCCCACCGGGCCCGGCGGGTGGGTGCCAGCAGTCCATCTTCCAGCTCCACCAGCACTGCCAGAGCATCACCAGTGACGGCACGGACAGGGCAGCTGGTTCGAACAAACATTGCTGTTCTGCAGCTGGGGAGAAATCGGACACAGTTTGTATGTCATGGCCAGGCTGACATGCTCTTGCCATAAAAAAATCAGTAAGAGGGGGCTCATCCTCAGTGGTGAAAGAAAGACATTTTCAGTTCTGCAAGGCCAGGCAGTTACCTCAGCAGTTACAATAAAAGCCAGAACCAGTTTCTGGAAGAAATCCTTTCTGAGACGTAGATGCCAATGTTTAAGAAGTCTTATAAGACTGGAAAAATCCTTGAGGAATGGGGAGAAGTCTATGTGAGCTCATTTTTCAAAAAGTAAATCGGGTGACCTTGCTAAATGTAGACCAAGAGGCTGACCGTTGATTCTGGCTCAGTCACGGAGGGGATGCAATCAAGTCAGAGTTAAAGGGTGGCAGTATAGTTAGTGTTAATCAGTCCAGCTTTACTAAGCATGGAGTTTAATAAAAAAAAAATCAAATTTAGCTGTTACTTTTTTGAAGTTACAAATGTGACTAAGATAAGTGACATAATAGGCGAGACTAACAACTGTTTGACTTGATAGAGCTTTCTGATTTAAAATTAGCATTGTGTAAGTTTATTAAAATAACTACTTTAAATCTCCTTAATATGTATCTTCTCAGTTCTAAAAAAAGTCATTGCAGATGCAGAACCATTGTGCTGGGATGGGCATTTTTTTGGGTCCCAGGGCAATCGGCTCTCTGCTCAGACGCCTCTGCGGAGCAGCAGCTGGGAGCAGAGCCGGGAGCTGGTGGCTCGGCGAGAGGAAGCTGCTCCCGGCTGGATGCCCCTTCGCCAGGGATGGCGAGGATGATGGGCTGGTGGCTGCGGGGCAGGCTGAGCCTAGCGCTGCTTCAACAAGAGGGGGTACTGAATGAGGACGGTGCTGGCTCAGCACCCACACCTGGGGGGAGGCAGGAGGAGCCGGGGGTCACCTCCCTGCCCATGCGGCATCTGTCTGTCCATCCTGCTCTGTGGGTGCCTGGCGAAGCAGGGCTGGTGCAGGCAGCTCTCTTGTCTCTTTACAGGGGGCAGCCCTGAAGTACCTGCCTTCCATCCTTGAGGACGTGTTTGGGATCTTCGATTCCTCTGTGCTGGGGTAGGATCCCCATCATCCCCAGCCCTGCTCTGCGGCGCGCTCGGCGCCTGCCGCAGCCGCCTCTGCCCCCGCTCCCGTCCCGGAGCGGCCCCTGCCCCGCAGCTGCTGGCAGGGACGTGGGCTGATGCCATCGAGCCGAGGGCAGGTGGAGGCGTCTGGGTTTCCGGGTGCCTGGGAACTGCCTCCTTATCCCCCTCCTAGTGCAAAACCAGGGGAGGGTTTTGCTCAATTTTAGCAGTAGCCTGTGCTTCAGGCAGCGGCTGAGCCTGGAAACCCTCAGTCCAGCCGGGCCTGTTTCGGAAATTCAGGCAGGGTTTTTACACTGGGTGTCTCCGCGCAGCCGTCTGCGGTGGGCACGGGCTGCCTTGCAGCTTTGTGTGGTGGGACCATACGGCCCTGCACCTCCCCGCACAGCTCTGCCCCCACTGAGCGGCTCCCCCCATGCAGCAGCCCTGTCCTGACCGAGACATGGGGCAATTGTTACCCGACCCCCGGCTGCTGCGTTTGTCTTCAGCAGAAGGAAAGGGGCTGCAGGTGTTTGGGACCACAAAACAAGCGGGGTTCTTGCAGGCCCCGTATTTAACACTTCTAATCCTCTCTCCTGGACGGCAGGGCCTTGCTGCAAGACTTCATTGGGAACCTGCTGCCCCAGCGCCTGCTGAAGCAGAAGCTGCAGTCCCTGACTGACATTGTCAACAGCAAGATCTTCCAGTCCTATGGTGAGAAGGGGCACCAGGGGGTCCTGGCAGCACTGCTCATGCTGAGCTCTCCGGGAGCATCGGATGGGGGCGAGTCCCTGCCATGGGGACCCCTCCTCTGCCCCTGAGACAGCACCCGAGCCCAGGGCGGCTCTGCAGAAGAAGGCAATTCCCTGGAGCTCGTGCTGGAGCCATGCGTTGCCCAGCCCCTCACCAGGGTGCAGCTGGTGCTGTTGGAGTGAACCTCTCCTGCTGTCTGAAATGGTGCCAGGCTGCAGAGGGAAATACGGCTTAGCTGAAGCAATATGCAGTCGGTGTGACGATGGTTTACGAGTGGTGTTTGGGGAGGGGTGTTGGGGGCTTGCTGTGAGACTGGAAGGACATACTGAGTAGGATTCTCCAGGTCTGCCCTGACTCTGATGCTGTTTGGTATTCTTAGGAGTAATCTAGATGATGGAAAAAAGAGTAGACGTGGTAAATTTTGTCCTGCAAGGCAGAAGCGACTGGAGGCACACTGGAGGACAGACTCAGGATTTAAAATAATCTCAATAAGTTGGAGAAAAGGTTTTGAAAGCTATAGACCATATTCAAGTTAGAAACTATCATGTGAAAACAATCACTGAGCAAGCAGATGATGGTGCCCAGGGCAGTGGCAGTGCTGCAGGAGGGGTTTGGGGCCGGGGGACCAGAGGGGCTTGGCGATGCAGCCCTCACGGGGAGAGCATCCCTCGGACATGTGAGTGCCCTGCACCCTGCTCGGCATCAGCGAGGCCTCGGCTGGCCTTACTTCCAGGTGTGGTTTTGGGTGCACAAGAAACTCGTGGCTAAACTGGAGAAAGTCCCCAGGAAAGCAGTGAGAGAAGCAGAGCTTAGAAGACAGGGTGAGGAAGAAATGACTGAGGGGCTCAGGGCAGGAAAGGGCATGGGGGAGTTGCGATGAGCTTCCAAATATCCACACGGCATCTTCAAAGAGATGGGGAGTGGGCTGCCTTGGGGACCTCGGCCAGAGGCTCTGGGCTTCAGCTGCAGCAGGGAGGCTCAGGGGAGCAGGGGAGCAGCTCAGCCAGGGGGAGCAGGAACCGTTTTGTGTCTCTGCCCATGGAGACTTTGAGAGCTGGCAATGTGAATGTGTCTAACTTGGCCATCGAGGGTGGGTGACCTTCTGCCACCCGCTCCAGCTCTGCTCTGAGCCACCGCAATCCTGCAAGCGCTCCCCGCGTCCTAGCCTGGGTCCTTCCCTGCATCCCTCCCCATGTCCCCGGGAGGCGGTACGACACCACTCCTCCACACCCCACAATGGCAGACGGTCGTGCCAGCAAGAAAACAACAGGGAAACGTTTTCCCCCACTTTCCTTCCCCTTGGCCCCACTTTAGTGGTGCCATCATAGTGATAAGAAGCAATGTGGAGCTGTCAGTGCAGCGTGGTGTTGCAAATACCAGCCCTGGGCAGAGGAACAGAGTAATATGTAATAGGAAGGGCACAGGTTTTTCACATATTCAGCGCTAGAGACTCTAGTTTATCGAGATGGTGTCCAGTTCAAAAACCCTCCATCTATTTAGTTAAATTGTAAGCACCTTTAACAGAGCAGAGAAGCAGAACAAAGCCTGTTGGCAGAAGCTGAAGCAAGAGAGGTTCAGATGAGGCTTTTCTATTTTAGTTTTGTTTATTTTATGAGAGGATAAGTAGCTGTGGAACACGGTGCAATGAATTCTCTGTGTTGGAGCCTTCCCACTAGGATTTATGTTTTTCCAAAAACCCTGCTCCATCCGAGGAGGAAGTTGACAGCTCCGTGTGTGCGGGTCGCAGCCCAGACCAGGCATCGCGCTGGCCCTGTCCATCCTGTTGGTCCCTTTCCTGCCTGGTCCTCTCCTGCGCTGGGGTGGTGCCGGCATGCCCACCGGCCCCGTGCCTCCCTGTCCGCCCCAACAGAGTGCCGGGAGCTGCTGCTGCAGACGGTGGTGCCCATCCTGCAGGAGCTGATTGAGAAGGGGGAGGAGGAAGATGCCTGCATTGAGCTGCTCAGTAACATCCTGGAGGTGCTGTACAAGGCCCAGAAGGTAAATCCCATCTTCTCTGTTGCCTCCTTTTCCCTCTCCAGCTATTGCCTTGGAAATTACCTGACTAAACCCGTTGGAGTAGGGCTAAGCACAAATTACTGGCCACAATATGGTTGGGACTGATTGTGGTCCATCCAAAGTCAAAGGGGGCTGTTGGTGCCCACCATCCCCGTGTGAACCTGCCCAAGCTGGGGGCAAAAACCTTTTGATTTCCACCTCAGCTGGTCTCTGGTGAGTTCCCATCAGTCCCCATAAGTGGGGGAGAGGCCTCCAAGCCAAGGGACAGCACTGACCTGAGGGCAAGGGGGTGCATCGCTGGCCGTGCCTCTCGGTGTCCCTGCTCTGCAGGCCCAGGAGAAACCAGCTGGTCTGTGATTGCCTGCTGGCCCCTGGGCAGCATTGCACTCCAAAATTAACAGTGATGGCCCTAAACGTGAGCTAGAGCCCCACGGTGCAGGAGTCCAGCCCAGCATGCCGCAGCAGAGCCAACCGTGCCCAGGGCAACGAGGAGCCCCACATACCCCCTGTCCCCCATGCTGCCTGCAGGAGCCTGCCTGCTGGTGCGGGGTACCAAAGCAAGAGACACAGTAATAACCCGTCCAGCTGCAACTCAGGGCTGAGCGTGCTGGGCATCCAGCTAGGCACGGTCCTGCTGCAGGTGCCTGACTTGTCCAGGGTTGGTCTCCAGTGGGATGGGGCCATCCTTGCTGGGCATCAGCCCGACTTCCCGGGGCGCTGTTTGTTGCAGAGAGCGGAGGAGCTGCAAGCACAGCATGGTGCAGGAGAGGGACGGCACAAGGACCGTGGGGATGCGGAGCTGGTGAGTGCCTCTCTGGTGGGCTTTGGCACTTGGTGGATGGTGGGAAGGAGCCAGCCACCCCTGTGCATTCGGGAAGGGCTTATCTGCATCTCACTACGGTGACAAACCCTGCACAGTCACCCAGAGTCAACGCGTGGAGCTGGGCTGCTGGCAGGGATGCTGCAGTGATGGGGTCAGGCCTGGGAGGTGCCCTGCAGGGCTGGGAGGCTGGGGGTCTGCATGGCTCTAGGCTGTGAGCCCCCAGTGCCTCGTGTTGTGAAGGATAAAGTGTGGGCTTGCAACGCTGGAAGCAGCGTACAAAAGACAGAGCACAACTGGTGAATGCCAACAGCCCTGGCACTGTGACCTGTGGTCATGGCTCTCCTTGTAGGCTCCTGCCCTGGCATCACGGATGTTTGGGCTGAGTACGGTGAAGGCAGAGGCACAAGCCCAGCCCCCGCACAACTGCAGTGGCAGCTCCCTGCCCGGGTCACCCTTCTCCTCCTCTGTTTCCTGCGGCACAGAAACGTGGCACGCTGCGCTGTGTGGAGTGCTGGGTCACGTCGCTGTGGTGCCAGGCTGATGTGCCTGGTGGGGCCAGGCATGTCCATACCTCGGTAGCTGTCCCCCTTTCCCTGTGTTGTGTGGGTGCTGCCCTCCATCCCCTGCCTTTCTGCAGCTAGCATCGGGCCATGTCCCTGTGCCACCAGTGAGCCCATCACCGTCCCTCCCCGCAAGTCCCAGCCCACCCACAGCGGGGCCGAGTGGCTGGAAGTCGTGTGGCAGCTGCTGGTGGTGGCCGTTCCTGCAACGTTTTGGGAAAGCGCAGGGATCTGTGCTCTGGCTCTGCAGGATACTTCCTCCATTTCTGTCCTTTTGAGGCTGGTCTGTGCTTTGGGGTCCCTTTCTGGTACTCCTTGGGAAGTCCAGATGTCACACCTACAGCACAGTGACTGGTGCTGTGGAAGCTGAATTTAGACGCATGCCACCACGTCCTGGGTGGGCGAGGTGGCTGTGTGAGCATGGCTTCTTTTTAATTCCTGTGGCACTGGGAAGCCCAAGCAATGGAAGGGAAAGCTTGGAAATTGTGGTTGAAATGTCTCATTTTGGCCTTAACTTTTAAACCTGAAATAGCCTTTAAGGAGAGGATAGGATGCTCATGGGTGAGGATACTTCTCTTGTTTCAACCCCGTGAGCTGAAACCCACCTTTGTCTGAGATACTGACTGCTCTGGGGGACAGCTCTGGCTACGGCAGATGCAGCCGTCCCCAGCCGGGTGGCCGGCTTTGCCAGGGAGGTGTATGAGGGTGGGCTGTGCAGAGACCCCGCGCCCCATATTTACACCTGAGTGCATCGCCTTGTTCCAGCTGCAGCTCCAGCTGGTCGCCCTGATGCTGCCAGCCCCCTGCACGGTGATTAAATGAGCCATACTTGCTGTGCTGGAGTGGACAAGGCTTTTATTTCAGTATTTTATATAAGTTATAAATCTTTTGAGTCAGCTTGTGACTTCCTGTCTCCTGAGGTGCCACGAGCCTGTCTGTCCTGGCAGCGCGCTCCCGCCTGGCCACTGCCGAGGACCAGAGCTGTCTGGTCCCATGGCTGAGGATCCTGGGCACAGGGCTTGTCCAGCGGCCATGGTCCCCCACAGCTGGAGCTGCAGAGGTGTTGGGGCTCGTCCGACGGCCACCATCTCCTGTGGCTGGAGCAGAGCTGCTCCCTCCCTGCTCCACGGGGCACTATGGGGTGCTGAGGAAACTTGTGCCCTTGATCCTGGCTCCTGCGCCCTCTGCCAAAATAACTGCAAATGCTTTGCAACCTCTTTGCCTGCGTTTTTGGTGAGCCTCAGTAATTGCAGTGGTGCAAGGGGTCCAATCACATGTGGCCTGGGAGGTGGCGTGCCCCCAGCCCAGCCTGCCAGCACTGGGTGCCTGCAGTGGCTGGGAACCGAGTGCCAGCTCTGTGCTGTGGGGCTGATTCCCATCCGCTGTGGTGATGGTGCTGTCACCTGTGTCCTCCCTCCCAGCACCACAGCAGGCAGCGCCAGCCACTCAGGCATGGCCGTGACGCCTCTTGCCTTGCAGGTGAAGGTGAAGAAGCACATCCAGCTGATCCTGGAGCAGCTGCTGCACACTGTCAATCGCAGGGTGATCGTCCTGGACCGGGAGAACACCCTGCGGGTAAGTACCACCACCGCCACCTCGTGCTGCGCTGGGCATCGGGGTCACGCGCCTTTGGGTGACACGGGAGATGCAAAAGGTGTTGCTGATTTAGGGGTCTGGGACCAGGTGACCAACACTGCTCCCCGCTTGCGCTGCAGCCTGGTACCGAGCTGACTGGGGCTGGATGCGCAGGTACTAAACACAGCGGGATACATGAGAAAGCCCAAAAGGGAGGGGGAGCCATGCCAAGAGCAGGTCTGGAGCAGAGGGTGCGTTGGGAGGAGGAGGCAGGGTGTTTGTGATGCAGGAAGCCCATTTGGGAAGCAGATGAGGGGCTGTGTTCTTCAGTGACTGGACCCGGTGAACTGTCACAGTTTTGCATGCCAAGAACATGTGGGAGGCATGTCACCCACCTCTCGTGGGAGTCGTGGTCAGGTCAGAGCGCTGCTCAGCCAAAGCCTCATGCAGAGCAGCTGCACCAGCTGCAATGATCTAATTATGAAGGAGGGGGAAACAGAGCCAGTGTGGGTTCATGTGGACTCTGATGTGGACGTGGCAGCAGTGGAGAAGCACCGTGCTGTGGGGAAGCGCCGTGTTGTGCCGTGCTGCGCTGTGTGCCATGCCCCAGGAGGTGTGGGCATCCGGAGTGGGCAGCTTGGCCCTTTGCTTGAGCCTTCTCGGGATAAGCCTGCATGTTTGCCATCCTGTTCTTTGTTCTCATTAATAAAGACCTAACTAGACTGAGGCAATAAAGCCGGTGGGCAGGACAGGAGTTTTATCCTCACTGGCCCTGCCCATGCTGGTGGAGGAGGCTGCCCTGGTCTGCAGGTGTCCTGGGTGCTGGGATTGCTCCCACCGATGCGCTGAGGCTCCGGTGTTGCCGCTCCCTGCCTGGTGACCCCTTCTTGTACCCCCAAGGGACAGGGGAGGCGCAAGGTCTCCCCTCCTGCTCCCGGCTCAGCCTGCCCTCCCCTGCCCACCCAGCTGGCGCAGCCCCGGCAGTGCAGCCCCGTGGTGATGTTTCCCAGCAGCGGCTCTGCCATCCTGGGGTGATTTTACTGGCCAAGCTGATGGTGGGCGCAGTCCCCGGCACATGCCCGGGCACAAGTGGCCTCGTGGCCAGGCAGTGCCGCTTCGCCAGACACGCCTGCGACTCTGCTGCCGAAAGCTGCACTGCTGGGGCTGTGCCGGGTGGGCACAGCGGGCTCTCAGCGTTGGAGTATGATTCAGGCAGGAGATGTGACTCAGGCAGGAGATGCATACAGGATTGCATTTGGTATCATCTTGCTTTTAGCCTTTGTTCCCAGGCTGTGTGATGCAGTGCCAGAGGAAGCAAGAGCAAAAAGAGCTGTTGGGCACGCTCTGCCAGGCTGTGACAGAGGCGAGGAGGGATGCTGGGTGCTGAAGCGTGGCCCCATATACGGTATGGGAGAAGGGGAGCGGTCCTTTGGCTGCACCTCACTCCTACCACTCGCTCCCCTTCCCACGCGCTGGCCCTGCCAGGCTCCAGAAACACCGTCTAGCAGCTTTCCCAGTGTTGTTCAGGATTTCCAAGCCCCTGCTGCAGCTCCTGCTTTCACCCCGGTGTCCAGGGCCCCTCAGACCAGGCTGCTCCAGCAGCTGTGGCTGCCAGGAAGGCTTGGGGGGACCAGAGACGTGTGCCCATGCTGCGGGTGGCCTCTGTCCATCCCGTTGCTGCTGGGCAAGAAGGGAGGAGCACCCCAGATTCACTGTCCCAGGAACCTGGGCACTGAGAGGCGTCCAGCCTCCCCTGCCCCTGCCTTGACAGCTCGGCCCTGTCCCACGGGGCTTGCGAGCACCCTGCAGGGAACGGACAAGCTGCCGCAGGAGAGGCTCGGGTGGTTGTTGGAGAGCGGGGCTGGCGCTGGGTGCTGCAGCATCTCCATGGCCGGGCAGTCGGGGCCCCTCGGCGCTATGGGGTCCCTTGGCACCACTGGCCAACTTGGCACTGCCAGGCTGCAGCCATGCGAGCACCAGGCGGGTCCCCGGCACAAGGGATGGGGCTGAACGCCGTGTCAGCTCCTGCATGTGTGTCTCCTCCTTTGGGGTACCGTGGTGTGGGCGCCAGCTGGAGAGGCCATGGCCAGACCTTCCTGCCCTCCATCCCCCCTTGCCAGACCTCTGGTTGTAACAGCCGCTTGCTGTGGTGCAGGCTGCCAGGCGCTTCCTGGAGGAAGCTGGGTGATGTCCTCCTCTCCGAGGCCAGTGGCCCCACTGGGAGAGCCGTGACTACTCCTGCTGCCGGCGGACGCTGATGTGAGAGCCCTGGTGCCACGTGCAGGCAGCATCGCCCAGCCCCAGGCTCTGGGGAGTGCTCTCCCCGGGGCTCCACGGCGGTGGTCAGGGTGGGTCAGCACATCCCGGTGGGCTGGGGGAGTGTGGGGAGCACTTACTGCGCAACACTCGGCATAGCTTGCCTCCCACTGCTGCCGCCGGCCACTTTGATCTGGGACCCTCATTAAACTGATGCTGAACTTCTCTCGTGGGCAGCTTTGCAGAGGCTGCAATATTTGAGCTGCTAATTCCTTTCTCCCTGTAATTAGCCGGCACATCCTGCAGCCAGGGAGGGCCTGCCAGCCGGCCGCAAAGGGGGAGAAGGAATTTCTAGCCCCCACAGCTCCAAGCAGCCCTCACTCCTGTGGCAGCCCTGCGCACAGGCAGGCTGTGTGGGGCTCAGCCCCCAGCTGCCCGGCCTTGCACAGGGGAGCTCACTGGAAGGAGAGCCGTGCCCCCCAGGAACCCCCCCCCAGCCCACCCTCCCGCCTGGGAGGTCCCAGGGACAGGTCTCCCCTCTCCTGGCCAGGGTCCCACAGAGACCATTTTCCACCATCTCTGACCAGGGGTGCAGGAAAAATCCTCGGCACCCCTGGTTAACCTGCAGGCAGCAGCCTTGGGGCGGGCAAGACGCCCAGGCTGTGGGGTGCAGGGATGGGCGCCGATTTCAGCCCGGGCAGGCTGGGAGCACTGGGGCTGCAGGTGGCCCTCGGGGAGCCCCTAGTCAGGAGGGCCCAAGGCTGCTCTTGCCGAGGGGCTGTGGGTGCCTGGGGCTGGGCAAGCACTGCAGCCCGTGCAGGGTAACGGCTGCTGGCCCCTCTCCTCATCCTCATCCAGAACAGAAATGCACAGGTGGGAGAGGATGTAACAAAAATAGCGTCTCCGTAGAATTTATTGAATTCTCATTAAATACAGCCATTGTTCCCCTCACCTTATTTACACAGGGGCTTCAACAGATTCAACTGAACAGTTAAAAATATAAAAGCTGGTGCTACCCAAACCCTACCATCAGAGGGAGGGAGAAGAGGAAGGAGACATGGGCAGGGGGTCAGTGCTGGGATAGTGCCCCCGTGCTCCTGGCCTGCCAGGCACCGCTGGCTCACAGGAACCAGAAGCATTTGCGCCTGGATTTCTTTGCATCCAGCTTCGCAGGCAGCTTTGTCACCGGCGATGGCTCTTGCCTGGGCAGCAGGACAGCCCCTGCCGCTGCCGCCGCGGGGGAGCTCAGCGTTGTGTCACCCTCGATATGGCTCAGCACTCGCTGGAAGCGGCCCTCCTGCTGACGGAAATCATGCTCCACGCTGCGGGCAAGCAGGGCGAAGGGGACTGCATTAGAGGGCATCGCCTGCTGCAGCCCCCTGCCTGCCATGGCTCCGTGCCCTGGCGCCCGCCTCCACCCCTGCGCCCTGCCACAAGGCCCCCGGGGAGCTCAGCCCCCCATAAGCCCCCAGGGAGCTCAGCCCCCGGCACATCCCCAGGGCACGTCCCCAGGGAGCTCAGCCCTGCTGCGCTCCTGAGGCTGCTGCACGGGGATGGCGCATGTGGCAGGGCACCAGCCTGGCGTCAGCGGCTGTCGTCCTGCAGCTGGAGGGGATGGCAGCCCACGGGAAGGGCCGGGAGCCCGCGGTGCAGAGTGGCCCCTTGAGCCATCGGCAGTTTTCTCCAAGGCTCCCGGCATTTCCCGGTGGGCAGACTTCCCAAGGTCACCGTGCGCCCCTGCGAGGGGACGTCCTGCTGGCACGCCCTTCAGACAGCTCCTGCCCACCACCCTCATCCTCAGAGGCTGTAAGTGGGGGTGGGGGTGAGGGCCAGACCCGTCCCAAACAGCCGTTCTGACTGTGGCAGCGTGGTCTGCAGCAGGGCATGTAGCACCGCACGGCTAAACGCTGTGCCACAGCATCCAGGGACCTCTCCTTCTGGAGGGACAGACCGACAAACAGCCCCTGACCTGGTGGCAGAGGGTAATTTGGAATGGGTCACCCTCAGCTGCCCCGCTGCACCTTCTTTCTTATCCAGCCTCAGAGCCTGGCGCTGCCTCCGCTTTTCTCTTGGGATTGACTGTGCTTTTCGCTGTTTCACCCGCTTGCAAGAGCTCCTTTGCCCTGAACGCCTGCCCTAAACAAGGACAAACATGCTGGGGAGCTGATACGCTGCAAGGGGCCTCCATAAGTGGCAGAGACTTGTTCCCAGCACACTGTGCTGGTGGCACTTAGGTGGCACTGAGGCACTGGGCAATGGGGGTTTCTTGTGACAGAGTCCCTGACTCAGGAGTGCAGTGGCTCCTCTGCCCTGATCAGGCAATGCCTGTAGTGCCCCGCAGGGACCGGTGGCACTGCTCCAAGGGCTGGCCATCCTCGGCAAGGCAGCAGTGCTCCCAGCATGGACGGGAGGGCAGAGGAAGGCTCCGTACAGTGGGAACCTTGTAGTCCCTGGCCACAGCAGCGTGCCTCCCTCGCTGTCATCCCCTCGCTGCAGGACTGCAATGTGCTCCCCCGAGCAGGGTATGGCTTCTGGTGGTGCTGCTCCATCCCCGTGGGGCTGCAGGGTCCCTCCAAGCTCAGACTACACATGCTGAGACTTTGCCTGTAACCTGCCTGGGGCCGGGAGCCAGCAGCTGCCCTAGCTGGGGACTGGTGCTGACACAGGGGGGCGAGCCCAGGGTCTGTGGGACCCTGGTTAGCACTGAGCCCCCGGAGAGGGGCTGTCTGTCCCTGGGGCCAGGGTGTTTTGTCCTGCCGCTACTGCCACCAGCACTGCACCTGGACCCGATGGGTTGAGAGCTGCTGCAGCATCAGGAGGTGGCATAAGATGCAAGGGCTGTGCTGCCGCCTGTCACACCACTAGTGATGCAAGGAATTAGGGTGCCCTGGATCTGGGTAGCTAAAGGGGGCTGTGCCCCCCACCACAGCCCTCAGGCTTCCTGCAAGTGCCCGAGCCCTCTGGTGTCCCCGCAGCACCCCGCAGCGCGCAAGCTGGCTGCAGGTGGCCACATGCTGTGATGCTTCCTCGCACAAAGAGTGCTCTGACCTCACACCAGCCACGTCCCATCAGACCAGCGAGGTGCTGTGGTGTGTGCCTGGGACCATGCACGTGGCGCAGCTGCCCCACACACGGGGAGTGCCCTGCGAGCCCCACATGGCATGCTAACACCTCCTGTCACCTTCCATCACCTCGTCCGGCGAGGACTCTGATTGTCCCCAGTTATTTCTAGGAAAAAGGGTGAGCCGTGGCAGACAGCCCCTTAGCAGGGGGGCAGCATGAGGAGGGACCCCAACTTCCCAGCACAGACGCAGAGGAAGGGTTCGAGGCTGCTATGGGGGTGCACAGCCGGTGCGTTCGTGCATGGGCCTGGGAGAGGATGCCGGTGGGCACATCTGCTCGCCCCTGCGGGTGATCCCTGAGGGCTGGTGCCGGGCATGCTGCCCCGGCTCCTGGCACCCGGTGCACTCCACACTTGGTGCTGCTCCCGCTCCCCCTGTCCTGTGTCCCGTGTCCCAGCAGAGCCTCTTTTCATAATGCAGAAGGCAGCAAAGCCCAGAGGGAGTCCCCAGCAGGAGCCTGGCAATTACAGGGAGCCACCTCCCCCAGACGTGGCATCTCTCCCCACCGCAGTGCCACGTGGAGACAGGCTCGTCAGACCCAATTAGCACTGACGTCCCCCACGAGCTACAGTGAGGGAGTTCGTGGTGTAAATAAGCAGAGAACAAGAGAGACAGACGCAGCACTGCCGTGGCAGCACTGCCGTGGCGGCACGGGCACACAGGGCAGCTGGCGCAGGGGGCGCGAGGATGCCAGCGCACAGCGGGGGCCAGCGCCGGGGCACCCCCGGCCTGGAGTTGCCTGGAGGAGAGTGTGCCCATCCCATGCACAGATGTTCACAAAAGCACAGCGGGGCAGCAGCTAAAACGCCCCGTGCACACGCTGTGGAGTGCTGCTCGGTGCCAGCTCTGCGCGCCCCATCTGCCCTTCCGAGCGCTAGCAGAATAAGCCTAATTAATAGCAAAATGAGAACATGGCTGGCCAGCCACCTGCACGTGCACAGAGGGAGACAGCACGCTGCAGGGCCAGAGGGGCAAACGGACATCCACGATGCCTGGATGGGCAGCTGCCTGATTCTCACAGGGCTGACAGGGAGAGGGCCGCAGCCACGTCACTGCCTGCACCAAGAGGGCATGAGATGCCTTTCCTCGAGACCAAATGGGGTCTGAGGAGGGAGGGCAGTGGAGGAAAGTGCTTCCACACCCCAACCCAGTGCTGATGCAGGGGGAGCAGAGCTGAGGCCCTGCAGTCCCAGACCCCATCGAAGGGCAGGAACTCCCCGTGCGACTAGCAGCCTGTCTGCAGCGTCTGTGTGAAGCTGGCACAGGGACAACAAGATGCAGCCTGGACTCAGAGCGAGCGAGCGAGCAAGCCCACCCACCAGCCACTAATGAGGCTTTCCCTGATATATTGCTTTTACAGAAGATAAATGCTCTGCCACTGAACTGGAGCAGCTCTCCTTCCAGCTGCAGCCAGTCAGCTGTCCTTCATGAAAATCACCCCATCTACTCTTTGGAGCAGGAACTGCTCTCTGCAGAGATAAAGGGACCAGATTCAGGCCAAGAAACACCAGGACCCTGCTCTGGCCTTTTGACACGTGGTAGGAGCTGGCTGCAGAGCAGTGAGTGCCTGCATCTGTGCTGGGAGCCCCTGCAGCACGCTGGGGAAGAGCTGGCTCTCTGTGCCAGAACAGCCCCTTGGCTGGGCCGTGAGCCGAGCCGTGCTCCGAGCACAGAGGGCACTCGCTCCGTGCTAGCACCCATGCACCTCACATGTCACTGAGGTGTCCCAGCACGCCGGCTGCCAGCCTTCAGCGATCTGCCTGGCACAGGGCTGGCAGGGTAGATGTGTGACCATGCCCCGGCACGGTGTACCCTGCTGGGGGAGAGGCTGCCCTTAGGGCCATGAAGGGAGCTGAGAGTAGAGAGGGGAGGCTGTAAGCTCATGGCTGGAGCATGCTGCTGGTGGGGAGCAGCCTGTGAGCCCTGTCTGAGGACTCCTTGCCAAGGAAGGGGGTCACCCAGCAAAGACAGGCAGCTGTACTGCCCTGCCCTTAGCGCAGCCGGGCTCAGGCTCTCTGTCCCCGCTGCCCCCATCCTGCCTGCCCTGGCGCAGCAGCCCAGCTGCCCGTGGCTGGGGTCAGGGCCCCTCTGCTTGGCCTCAGCCGTGGCACAGCCCGGGGCATGGCAGTCCTCCCGCACCGGAATGCGTCACCAGCTCTGCCACATCGCTGGCTCTGCCTGGGCCACCAGGTTACCCTGTGCTGCCCAAAGCGCTGGTGAGCACACCTCTGTGTCCCTGGGCGTGCATGGTTGCCCTCTGGGCCCCAGGCTGTGAGGTGGGGCTGCGTTTTGCACCAAACTGTCTTTTGGCATGACAGGCGCTGCTGTCTTCTCTCCAGTCCCATGGAGTCTCCCAGCAGGTACAGGGGCCTTGGCAATGGCCTTTCCGTATGCGGTGTCCCCTGACACCCATAAGCCGTCTGTACATGGTACCCCGGGAGCAGGGGCGGCTGACAGCCCTCTGTGTCCCCAGCTGCTGCGGGGATGCAGACGGGACAGGCCCCTTGCGACGGGGGTGAGCAGGACGAGGTGCAAGGACACTCTGCTGCACGCGTGGCACGGGGACAGCTGCTCCCTGTGTGCCCCGTCACCTCTTCCCTTGAGGTTCCTGCAACGGCCTCTGCCAGGGACCTGGCACAGCAAGTCTTAGCTGGTTCTGTACAGCTGGGTTTGTGCCTGTCCTAAGGCGCTGGAGGCTTTTCCGTGACAGACAGAGCACTCCTCCACTAGGAGGGACAGGAAAGGAAAAGCTGCGACTGTGCTAACACGTCCCCCGGGGACAGCTCAGACCTGGACAGGGTGAGACCCCGCAGCCTTTGCGGCTCAGGGTGCCCTGAGCATCCATCCTGCCATGGGGACAGGAGATGGAGCGCAGGCGGGCAGGTCCCCTCCATCCCCCAGCACGGTCCCCCAGAGTGAAGACTTGCAACTCCCCCGCACCTCTGCTTTGTAGCCAAATTAGGAGTCTGAGGGGTGGAGAAGAGCAGGGGCCCCTGCCGGGGACGTGCAGGGTGCCAGAGCTGGCTCTTACCTGTAGATGATGCAGGCACAGTCCCGGCAGGTCCCACAGTTCGCGATGTCTTGCCCTGTCCGGTACGAGTGTCGCCTGTGACAGAGCAGAAGTGCTGTGAGCCTGCAGGCCTGGCCTCGGTCTGTCTGCCTGTGCCTCCCCAGCCACCCCCAGGCCCTCATCTGCATCTCAAGTTCATACTCCAGCAACCAGGAGCCAAGACTCGGCTCCTCTTGTCCCTGCGATCCAGCTCCTGTCCTCCTTGGGATCCAGCTCCTCTCTTCCCTGGATCCCAGCTCCTCTCCTCCCGAGAGATGCCGTTTGATGCCAGGCCAAATGCGGTGCCTCTCAGCACTGCAGATTTCTCAGATGGCTGCAGACTAGAGACAGGCACAGCAGAAGCCCCGAATCCTTCACACTCCCTTTCATCTCCACCTCAGAGCTGTACCCCATGTCCGTGGCCATCCCAGGCCACTGTGCATCTCCCCACACATGGTGCCACAGAGGGAGTGAGACCGTGGGCAGTGCGAGGTCTATGCGGGGGCACTCACAGCACACAGCAGTGCCCTGACAGATGGGCAGAGGGAGATGCTCCAGACTAATCACCAGCCTATGCCAAACTTGGGATTTATCTCTTTTTGATGCTTTTGTACCAGAGAAGCATCCTCCTCCAGGGAAGATGCACGGGACTCAAATTAAGCTGGCGAGCCCCAAAGCTAAGCTCAACCCCAAAGCAGTCCTCCTCCCTGACCTACACGGAAGGCATCTGCACCCTGAATGTTTCTGCTGCTGGTGCTAAACACCAGCCCCAGTGCATCCCCAGGCCAGCTGCACGCTGCTTGCACCGTGCTGTCCTGCTAGGCGAATGCCAGCTGTCTGCCCTGCTGCCCGGAGCTCCCCAGGGCGCCTGCTCCCTGGGACCAGATCTGTGCTCTGATCCCCTCCGCGCACTGCGTGTCCCCGGCGTCCCCGCTGCCAGCTGGTGGCACGTCCCAGCTCCTGCCACCCTGTGAGCCTGGGGTGTCCTCTGGCCGCAGCGTCCTGGCCAGGCAGCCGAGGGGTGCCAGGGACCAGCAGCGAGCCTCTTGCCCAGCTGCAGCACCAGCCCGATGCTCCCCTGAGCTTGGCAGCGCCTCCATGCACCACCGCTGGCCCTGGCTTTGGCTGCCAGCAGGAGCCACCACCTCCCCGGGGAAATGGTCCGCTGATGTCTCTCCTTGCTTAGCAGCCTGCAGCTTCTCTCAAAGGAGCTTGTGTGCCTTTGGCTTTGCAGCTCTCCCAAGCCCTCAGGGTGCCAGGGCTGTGCTGGGGAGCTGCCCGCAAACCTCCAGCACCCCAGCACAGCCAGTAGCTGCTCCCCAGTGGTGCCCCAACTCCAGTTGCTCTCAGAGCTGTAAGAAGAGAGCCCTATGAAATGCTTTAGGTCATCCTTACAGACTCCATCTCCACATCTCCATTGCCCCTCTTAGGCAGTGCAGGCTGCAGCTTTTGGGGGACAGCTGAGAAAACACCCCCATGTCCCACATAGCAGTCACATTTTCCTGTCTAAATCTTCCTCCTAGTACTTGACCTTGATCATGATTGCTCTCAGCACTCGAAAACTAGGTCTTTTAATGCACCAAATTATATATTACAATTGGGATTATACTCTTAGCACATAAATTAGATCGTGATACCTTTTATATATATATGGTACATATATAAATGTGTGTGTGTGTGTGGGGTATCTAATGTATAAACTGCGCCTCTCTACCACAATGAGATCTAATCCTAGACAGGCGTTTGGTGTAGGATGTTGCTGGCAGTAGACGCCTGGACCCTGCAAGGACACGTTACACTGTGAGTGGCGTCAGGGCTGGTGGCACTGCTCTGGTGCATGGTGGGCGCCTCAGAGCCACCACGCGCCTGCAGGACGCTGACCCATGGCAAATGAGGCCACGCTGTTCCTCAGCATCAGGACACTAGGATAATTTCTTATGTAATTTCCTATCCCATTCCTTATGTCTCTGGGCATCTTGTTTGCTCATTTGACTGCAACAGTATACAGAGCTGAGATCTTAATTAAGCTGCCCACAGTGAAACTAAATCAGCTTCCCAAGCAGACAAACTCAATTCTGACCGCAGGAGCACACCGACCCTCTCAACAGGCGCTGCTCTGCACATGCCCTCACCGTACCGGGCAGGGACAAGGCTGTATGGGAGGCTGCATGGTGAGGGGCAAGCAGGCTGTGCCGGAGGCTGCATGGCGAGGGGCAAGTGGGTTGTACCAGGGCTGTGTGGCAAGGGGCAAGCAGGCTGTGCCGGGGCTGCACAGTGAGGGGCAGAGCAGGCTGTACAGGGGGCTGCACACTAATGCCCAGCAGTGGCAGCAACAATTGTGGGAAGAGCAAACCCCAGCCCTGGCCCTGGCTGGAGCCCCTAGCAACACTCTCAGGTCCCCATCTGCGGAGGCAGGAACAGCATGGCCACAAGAAGCACTTTTTCAGTGCTTTGCTCTGAAAAGCCAGGAGATTGCTGGCAGGGTGCTGGACTTCTTAGGGAGCCAGGGTGTGCTGAGCTGCTGGCGCTGCTTCTCTTTTGGGGCAAACAGGGCCAAGCTCCGGACCACGCTCTCTTCCCCTCTGGTGTGGTCACCCATGCTGTGCTGGGGCAGGAGCACCAGGGCATGCACACAGCTGACTGGGGCAGGCAGCTCCCACGATGGCCAAGGGAAATAGGTGCTCAGAGCACAGGGAAGGGCCCCGTGGAAGCTAGTGCCCCAGGGCGGCCAGCAGCTCCTGGCCAGGACAGGCACACACGGGCTGCACCCGCAGCTGGGCAGCCTGTGCCAGGGAGGGAGCATGGTGCTGCACACCCCACCTAAATGTCTCTATGGGCTTACACGCTCTTGCTAATGCCTCTGTGGGATCCACACCACCTCTATTGCCCCTGATTGGAAGGAGATACTTAGCAGTCATTTGTTTTAGAAAAAACAATTAAACGTGCAGGCACCAGGACCAGGACTACCAGGAGCTGCCCATCTGGCAGGTCCAGGCTCCCGTGTGCCACCCTGCCTCCCCAAAACCACAAGGCAGACATACCAATACTGCTGTGGCACACAGCGAGCTCGGTGTCCCTGGCAGGCTGGGTCCCCCTCCCACCTGTGAGGCCAAACTAATGAGCTGCCAAACTATTGAGCTCTGCTGTCCCAGTGCTCCAGGCTGTCCCTGCACGGCTGAAGCTCCCCACGGCTGTACCTGAAATGCTGCCCACCATAAGCAGTGCAAGGGATGCTCCACAGCACCACGGTCCCCAGTGCCCCAGGGCCACCTTGCAGACAGACGGGTCATTGAGGGCAGGATGGGCCAAGCCATGCTGCTCAGCATGGAGCCTCACAGGCTGTCCCTCCGGCCCAGGCGCTCCCAGCTTGGGCATCCAGGCAAAGCTGCTGCCTCCCTGACAGCCAACCATGGGGAATCGTGGCAGGAGCTTATTGGGAATATCCCGAACCACGGCCACTGCTCGGTACCACAAAGGCTGTGTGCACATTTCTCTTCACCACTTCTTTCCGCACGAGGAGCAGAGGGCACAAGCTGCACAAGCACTAGAGATTGGGAGCAGGTTTTTCACCCTGAGGGTGGTCAAACACTGGGACAGGGGCCTGAGAGGTGGGGGATCTCCATCCCCTCAACTGCAGCTGGGCAAGGTCCCGAGCAGCCTGTCCTGGCTGCACCCACCTTTGGTGGGTGTTGGACCAGAGACCTCCAGCAGCCCCTTCACACCAGCATTGCTCTGGGAGGTGGCACAAAGGGCAGCTTTGCCTGCGCTTCAGTTACAGCCAACACAGGCTTCGTTAGTTGTAATGACCGGATCGTTGTGGGAGCTGGCTGTCTCGAGGTGTGGGTTTTACAGGAGGGTGCCAGGACTGGCACGGGGTGAGCAGCTCATCACATCTCTGGGGAGGTTGGTGGCCCTTGTGTGAGGTGAGTTTGGAGGGTCCCAGCTCTGGGCCATCACAGTCTAAGCTCTAACACCTTGCTCTGTTTGGCAAATCTAGCTGGGAGGCCAAGGAAAATTTGCCCAGGAGATGCGCTGGTCCACCGCGCACGGAGCAGGTCCCGTGCAGGACAGGGCAGGATGGGGGTGCGTGGGCACCTCCCTGGGGCGCAGACGTATCAGTCACTGAGGCACCGGCTGCTGCGGTTGTGCCTTAGCTAACTCAAATGATGAGGCGGAAAACAGGCATGAGAAATAGGGAGGCTGTCCCTGGGGAATGGCAGGACATTGTCGCCGGGGCGTCCTCCGTGGCTGGGCTGAGCCTGCGGTCGGGATGCGACACCCCAGGTCTCCGATCCCAGTGACCGATGAGCATGTCAGCTGCGCCAGAGCTGGGCAGGGGGCACAGCTCCCCTCATCCCCCTGGCCTGCACCCCCTGCACCCTTTCCCTGGTCAGGGGGAGGGCACCGTGGGCACAAGGAGAACAAGCCAGGGAGGGCAAGACATTGCACCAAGGCGCAGTGTTGCGTGTGTGTGGACGGCAGCTCCGAGTTTCTCAGAGGGAAACGCGTCTCGGAGGCGGCAGCACCCAAATCTCTGGCAGGCCACCCCCCGTCCTCCATTCACAGCCCCCCCAGGGACACCATCCCCCCAGCCCCCACCTCTGTCCCCGCCTGCTCACCCGTCCCGCTGGGCCTCCTTCTTCTCCAGGTCCTGGATGACGTCCAGCAGCACCCGGATGGTTTGTTGGCTGGTCTCCAGCACCCCTTCCAGGGACTGCAGCTGGGACTGCAGGTCCCCCTGCTCCCCAGACCCCTGGGGGCCCTCTCCCTGAGATGTCCGTGTGTCCTTGTCCCCCGCTGGTGGTCCCACCGGCCCCTTGGCCGCCACCACCAGCTGCAGAAGGTCCTGGATGTGGCGCAGTGTCTCCGACTGCTCGGCAGTGAGGCAGGGCTGCCCATGCCGGGGGACCTCCAGTGCCCGCCCGGCTGGCTGCATCCCCACACCGGGGCCCTGTGGGGCTGGGGGCAGCAGCTCCCTGGACCCTTCTGGTCCTGCCAGGCCGTGCCCAGGCTCAGCGGCGCGTAGCTGGCTGCAGGTGCCGCGGGGGTCCGGATGGCTGAGCGCAGCTGCTGTCTTCTCCGGTGTGGTGGTGGCAGAGCCGTGCCAGCCTGGCGCTGGTGGGATGGGGGCTGGCGAGGTGCAGCAGGGCCCCCCCCAGGGTGTGCCACAGAGCTGGTGCTGGGGTGGTGGGGGGTCCCGTGGGGGGTTGCCCTGAGCTGGCTGGTGGAGGCCGTGGGTGTCCGTGGCAGGGACGGTCTGCTGGCGGTGTGGCATGGGCTGGGGTGGTGGGCGCCCGCGGGGCAGGCTCCGCTCTGAGTCGCTCCGGCCGAGCCCCCGCAGCTCGGCGGGTGGCCAGGGCTGACCGCAGGGCACGGAGGCCGGGCGTGGGGGGGCCCCACGGCCCCCCCCGGGGTTTCCGCGGAGCCGGGCGCAGGCAGGGGGCAGCGGGCAGGGCTCTGGGGTGCAGCTCTGCACCGGGGAGGTGCAGCGGGCAGCAGGGCACCCGGCTGTGCCCGGATAAGGGGGACAGGGATCCCTGGGCGGTGGCGGTGGCACACAGCACACCGCGGCATGCTGGGCGAGGGCTGCGGCATGATCACGCACGGGAAGGCTGCTGGGTGCCCGTGGGGGCACAGCCCGGCTGGTGCCGGTGGGCACAGCCCCCCTTGGGCACCAGGTGCTCCCCGTGGCAGCAGGCAGCACCGCGTCCCCGGCCACGTCACAGACGCTCTTGCTGTGGGGCTGGCAGGCTGGAAAGGGCTTCTGGAGGCTGGGGGAGGTCTGGATGGCGGTGCTCATGCACACCTTCCTGGGCATGGGCAGCGTCAGCGAGCCCGGCTGGGCCTGGGGCCAGCTCCGCCGTGAGGCACAGAGGGCCGCCCGCTCAGGGGTGTCCCTGGGGGGCGGTGAGGCACGTGGGGTGTTGGGGCCGGGGGTGGCCGTGGGCTCCGGGGTGGGGCTGGCCGCCTGCCCCGCGCTGCCCTCCACCAGGTCCTTGAAGCGGACCTGCTGTGTGCGGTTGCGCCGGCGCTTGAGGCGGCTCTCGATGTCGGGCGAGTCGCGGTTGAGCAGCACTGAGCGCACCGTCATGGCTTTCTCCTGGCCGCCCTCGCCGGCGGGGGCCGGGCCGGGAAGGGGCTCACGGCTGACCATGGCTCAGGGCCCCGTGGCCGCTGCCCTGCAGCGGGGTGCTGCAGCGGGGCGACAGAGGCTGAGCACCAGCGGCCGGAGCCCTGGGCTGCACCCGTCCCCGGAGCTGCCCGGGGCAGCGGGTGGCCTCATCCCATGCCACCGTGGAGAGGTGATGCTGCGCGGGAGGTGGGCGAGGGGCCGCTGGGCATGCTGCCTGCTGCCTGGCCCTACAGCCCCCGTCACACCACCCTGACAGCCCTGCCCGTCGCCATGCCTCCTCCACAGTGCCAGCAGCCCATGGTCCCACCTCCGTCCGCCCTGGCTCAGTGCTGCCGGTAGCGGGCTGCCGGGGGTGCCGGGTACTGGCCGTCCCTGCCCATGGCTCCTGGGCTCCCAGACCTGTGGGGACAGAAGGAGATGGGTGAGCCCTGGCCCTGCCGCTGCAGCCTCCCGAGGACGGGAGTGTCGCCGCATGCTGCCCTGTCCCGCTGTCCCGTGGAGCCGCTGGCCTCTGGCTGCCTCTGCGCGCTCCCTCCCAGCCCCGCCATCACAAAACGCAAAGAGACAAGCTTTGATCTCTGGCGCTGCTTCTTCAGCACAAAGAGAGAAGGAAAAAAAGAAACCCCTTTAGCATAAACACGTTACAAGTTCACAGCTCAAATCATGCAGAAGCAGCTGTTAAAAATAGCTCTGCCTCACTGGGGCTGATGCCTCGTGTTCGCGGGGCGCTGGCAGCAGGAGGGCAGGTGCAGGGCAGGCACGGGGTCTGCTGCGTGTGGGCACGGGGTAGAGCTGGGCTGGGCATGGGGGGCTCCTGCATGGGATGGATGGATGTGGGGCATGCACTGGATGTGGGGCACTGGCTCTGCATGGGGCTGGACAAGGTGTGGGGTGCCCAACCTGTGTGGGGCATGGGCAGACTGGGCACATGGGACCCGTCCTGTGTGGGGCATGGCCGGACTGGGCACAGGGGACCCGTCCTGTACGCAGCACGCACCAGAGGTGTGGCAGGGCTGGCTGGGCTGCGGGCGTGGGGGACCAGCTCCATGGGCAGGGGGTAAGACCGTGCTCGGGGACACTGAGCCACCTCGGGCATGTGAGAACCAGCTGAGAGGGAGAACAGGCATCCTGGCTAAGGCAGCGACTTTGGTGAGACTGGGATATCGCTCCCTGCCCCTCACTGTGGAGAAGGGCGGTTGCTGGTGTCTCTCCAGCTCTCACCCCGGCTCTGCCGCAGGGCTGTGGCTTGGGGAGGCTGCGGTGGGGCTGTCTCTGGAGAACGCGGTCTCCGCGGGGCATTGTACCTTCTGCCATCGCACGGCCCCAGGCAGCCTGCCCACCCTGCCTCAAGTGCAGGCATGGGGCACTGCTCCCGCTCGCAGGGCCACCGCCGGGGCCTGGCTGCAGGACCGAGGCCGCAGCTCATGCCTGGGGACGAGTCCCGGGCACCAGCAGCGCTTCCCAGGCGGCACAGGGGCAGGACCCGGGGGGCTGGCCCTGCCCCTGCGCAGGGGCTCTCACACAGTGGGGATCACACCCAGCCATGTCCCCATCCCTGCCATCGTTAGCGCACCTCTATGCCCGGCTCCTCCTCCTGGCGCAGGCAGGGCAAACCTCCCTCCGCAGCCTTGTCCTGGCCGTAACCCCCCACGCCAGCACCAAGCCCCCATGCCCGCCTTGCTCTGCCTCTGCCCACCCTGGTCACCAGCTGCTACCCTGGCCTGTCACAGTGCCAGGGCATACGACACCACAGAGCATGGGGAGCACATCGGGAGCCCTGCCTGGGATGCCCCCAGCAAGCAGAGGAGGCTAATGGCTCATTTCAGGAAGCAGTGCCAGGGACAGGGTGGGAGAGACAGAGATGCCAGCCCTGGGAGGCAGCAGTGCTGCTTTGCTGGGCGGTTCAGTCTCCCAGTATTTGAGGTCTGCAAACACCCAGAGGTACCTGTGGCACGGGTGAGGAGCTGAGTGATGTGGCACGGACTCATGTCTTCACACCATGCCACGTCCTGCATCCCACAGCACTGCGGCAGACTGCCCCGGACCACAGCCCACTGCTCCCCTGGGTGCCCCCACACCCTCTTCAGCACACCGAGATGGGAGCCTTGCTTCCTCGCAGCCCCACTGTGGACAGACACACGGCACCTGCCAGCCCCCGCCGGCCCCCCTCGCTGTCTTGCCTTGCTCCTGCTGTAACGAAGTGGCTGACTCAGCACAGTGGCCTGGAGTCACCCTGTGCTGGTAATGAGCAAACTTCCCAAGTGCTGAGCGTGCTGGTTCCCGGTCCTTCCCCAGGCCAGCAGCAAGCCACCGACCCAGCGTAGTGGGGGGCTCACGCAGCCCTCCCAGCCCCCACCCCTGCACCGTGCGCCTCTGTGTCCCCCGCACAGCGTTAGTCTGGATGCTGCTCCATGCGCCACCCAGCCGCCCGGCGCGTTCCTTCCCGAACTTGGAGCCGTGCCCAGACACCGGGAGGTGTTTGTGAGGCAGGACGCGATGGAGATGGGGACAGTGGTGTGATGGGGCACCTCGTTAGTATGGACAGCAACAGGCGGAGGAGAGAGCTGGCTCCGAGACGGAGCCCGCGCCACCTGCCCCCGTGCCCTGCGCTCGCCGCAGGCTGCATGCGAGTCCAGGAGGAGCAGCCCCGTGTTCATGCCTGCCAGCGGGCACCTGGCCCGTGGCAGCAGCTGTGCCGGCACCTGCGCAGGACAGGGCAGAGCCCGCCAGGATGGCGAGGGGCTGCAGGACGAGACCCTGCCCAGGGCCCTGCCGGAGCCACGGGGTCACCTCTCCCTGCTCGTGCCACAGTGATGGCCAGTGCCCAGAGCTCAGCGCCCCCCACTCAGGTCCCACTTCAGCGTCCCTGGCTGCGTCTGTGCCAGGGAGGCAACACGCCAAGTGGCAGAGCAGGGCTGGCTGGCATGTCTCTACGCTGGACTGGCATCCTGAGCACAGCTTGGGACCAGCGTGGCTGGGCTGAGTGCTCGTGGAGGGCAGCCTGCCTGTGGCCAGCCTGCTCCAGAGGTTTCTTTAACGAGAGTGCTAACAGGCACGGGGCAGAGGGTGCCAGGAACTGCTCCAGCAGCTTAGCACGGGGCAGGAGCACTCCTAGCACGGTCTGAGCATGGATGCAGCCTCCATGAATCTGCAGTGGGGACCGTGCTGAGCCACGGCCGACGGCAGAGCGAGACGAGGCCGTTCCACTGCCTACACAGCAAATGCGATGCTGTCAGTCAGCGGGGCCTCTGCTGAGGCACCCTCTGCCTCCCGAACGGCACCGCTGGAGAGATCAGAGACAAGCCACAAGGACAAAGAAAAAGTCTATAAATTATACATGCGCTAACTCCATTTGGGAACAGCTCTGAGGATGTCAAACACCAAAAGCTAGGACCCTCCCACTCGTCTCTCTGCGTATGCTTTATGGTACAGTTAGATTTAGTGCCGTGTTTGGGCGCTGTTTGCAGTGTGCCGGCATCTTCGAGTGCTGATAATGAGTCCTGCTATAGAATGGAATCAGGACTGTGCAACCCAGCGGCTGCGGTATCCGATGGGCCCTCCCATACTGTAGCTGAATCTGAGGAAACCGCTCTGCTGATGGATCTGTCTGGAAGCGCAGCTCCAGGGACATTTTGGATGCACAGAAAGGGCCACCGGGAAGGGGCTGTGCAGGAAGCAGAGGCACCCAGCCGTACCAGTGTTCTCCAGCTGCTATCTTCAGGCATATTTACTGAGAAATAGCACTCAGCCCCCTGTTCCTGGGGCCACGTGCTCGCCCACGCCCCTCACGCGTTCGGCTACCTCAGCCGATGCACCGTGTGTCTGGCATGGAGCCATGCTCCCTGCTCGCCTTCCTGTGCCCCACCAGCTCCTCCATGGGCACCCCAGTACAGGGACCTCAGCTGGTCAGACTGGAGGAGCAGGAGTAGGGACATCTCCCTCTAATGCCACCCTACCCCAGAACAAGGTACATATGGGTCTGTCCAGTCCTGCCCTGCCGAGGGCTGTTGGGAGGACAGCACTGAGATAAGAGGAGCTGTAAAGCTGGAGGTCCTCCAAGGTCCTGAACTCACAGCAGCCCCTTCCAGGGTCTGGTCCCCCAGGAGCCCAGCGCTGCAGTAGTTCCTCTCTCCTGGGGGACAACTGGGATCGGGGACAGAGGTGGGCGGGGGGGATGGCTGAAGGAGACCTGTCTTAGCTACCGTGTCATGGTTGATGCTTGTCCTCAGGTGCCCTGTGCAGGAGGCTCTCAGGAGATCCCTGCTAGTGATCAGGAGCAGGGAGCCCTGCCCACAGGCTCCTGCCTGCCCTGCCAGCGCGCAGCCGGGGAGCAGGGCTGCGCAACAGCTTGAGGCTGAAGCAGGAGGTGGGAGGCTGAGCCCTGGTGCTCTGCCCTTGTGTGCCCTGCTGGGTTCTGTGCCTGTGGGACGGGGGACACCAGGATCCTCCCTGGGGTGCACCGATGGAGGGCGGCCTCGGGAGAGCCCGAGCACGTAGGACAGGGCAGCGGCAGAGCCCTGGTGCAGCACCGGCTGGCACCAGCCAGGGCACGCAACCGCCAGCCCAGGGCCAGCGGCGGGGGAACGGGCTCGGAGCTTGACTAGTAACAGCTGAAGGATGGCAGCATGTACCAGCCATGCCAGTCAGCACAGGGCCACGGAGAACACGGCTCATCAAACCAATTTGCTGTCTGTTTTGATGCGGTTCCAATTTTGGTCGATGAAGGTAAAAGCCTCAATGGAGTAGACTTGGATTTCTGTGAGGCATTTGACATTTTGACGAAGAAAGCAGAATAATACGAAAGCAATGTGGCACACATTAAACGGATTAAGAATTGGCTAACCAGCATGTCTCAAGACATCATCATCCAGCAATCATCGCCAATTAGCCGTGCTTCTGCCCAGGTCCTGCGGAGGGGCAGCCGGGCCCTGCGCGGGTGCTGGCTGTCACTGACCTCACAGGAAAAAACTCGGCACTGAGAAAATGTGCGGATTATACCAAGGCTGAGAGAAGGGCAAGGAAGGAAAAAGGCAAACACAGAGCCATGATTGGAGCACGGAGTGGATGCTGCGCAGGTGGGGTCTCTGCTGCGTGAGCCTCAGGCTCCTCTCCAGCCAAGCAGGCAAAGTGCAGCAAAATACGGCGGCTGAAAATCAGGGGCGACTTTCTTAAAAAGTGAGGCCAGCCAGCGCTAGAGCAACTTGGAAAGGATTTGCACGATGGTGGATCCTCCATCTTGGCAATTTTTTATGGTCTGAGTGTTTTTCTCCTCTAGTTCATATGGGAATTATGAACATATGAAAAAGGTGAGACAGCAGGTCACATCAGATGATGTATAGATGAAACCAAATGACACTACTACAATGCAATAGATGACACGAGTATTTCAGTGGTGGGCTCTCCGGTTCAGCTGGATGCTCAGCATAGCTGGGAATGACGTCTCCTCCACTGAATGAGCCCAGGAGCTGAGGAAGCATCAGGGACTGCTTCCTATGACCTGGCCATGGACACCACTGAACTTCAGGTGCCAATTCCTACCCCGTCCTCAGATTGTCCTCACTCCCTGCAAACACCAAATACTCCTCAGAATGACTGGGATTTGTGAGCAGCGCTGGATCACCCACCAGCTCTCCCATGGGCACCCCAGCCTGAAGCCCTTCAGATCCATGAACCTGCCACGCCCCTTTGGATGGTGGGATGCAAAACCTGGTTCTGCATCACCAGTCCATGCTTTGCTGGTGCACTCTCAGCTCCTACCTCCAGCCTGTAAAGGGCTTGTGAATCTCCCCTTGGAGAGCCAATGGCCCCATGACCAGCTCACTCTTCTTTGGCCAGTACTCACTGATGGTGAATTTTGTGAGAGGGAGGCACTAAATCTGCTTGTTTTGTATCTTGAGACTCGTCTCTCATGGGCTGCAGGGTTGCCCTCAGAGGAACAGAGCCCTGTTTCACACCGTCCTGTCTGGAAAGTTACCTGCATCTACCAAAAATACTGCAGAGCGGAGGGAAAGCCTCCAGCTGCCTGCCTCCTCCTCTTCCTCCTCTGGGGCAGCAAGGCCCAGCTCAGCTCTTCCTCCTGACTTGATGGACATCAGTGTCTTGTGGGAGAGACCAGGCTGGGACTGATGTGGCTGCTGGGCAGTCCCCAGGTATGGCCATCGAACAGCAGGACTGCAGGCACCGACAGAGGGTCCAGCTGCCCCCCGCAGCCGTGAGCAACCCTGCCCACCCCCGGCCAGCTTTGGCCCTTTCTCCACCCATCCTCCATCTCGTCCTCCTGGTAATGTCTGTGGCAGAGAGAAAACCAGAGCAGACACATAAATCTTCTCCTCAAGACGCAGGAAGCCAGGAGATTAGATTTATGAGAGAGGAAGTCATATTCTCCTGGAACTGCAGAAGAGAACAGCTAATTACCCAGCTCTACTCACTGGGTACAATGGCTTCTCTTGGGACAAAACCTTTGCTTTTCCTGATCTCTGGGAAGGAAAGAGGTGCTTCTGGTGCTGAGAGGGGTGGCAGCAGAGGATAAAGCATTTGCTCCCAGTGGAGGACCGGGCAGGAGCCAGGTTCACAACACATCACTCGGCAGCAAAGCTTAATCCCGCTTTGGATCTGAGAGGGCTTGACGTGTTTGTACTCGGATCGGAGCATCTGTGGTACCTGAGGATGGAGGACTAAGAGCATGTCCTTAGGCAGCTAGCAAACCCGAGATCCGGTTCCTCGCTGAGGAAGCTCCACCACAAAGCCAGCTTATGCCCTACCCTCGCAGTTCTCTTGGAGGTTCTTCCAGAGCCCGGCTGCTCAAAGGCTCACAGACCTTCTAATTTCCTGCAGGCACTTAATCACGGCCAGTTTACATCCGACTGTGCTCGTGCCAATATAGCGCTTCCGCTTGAACAGCTCTTCTCCCTTCTCAGCGTTCAGCCCTCGTGCGTTCACAGCGAGGACACACGCTCTTTCTCTGGCCACGCTTTTCAATGCTGAGCAAGTCCAGCTCTGCCAGTGTCCCCTGAGGCCAGCTCCCTGTGTCTCCGATGATCCTTGCAGCCTCCCTCCACACCTGCAGCACTTGACCTCCTCCCTCCTGGGAGCATTCAAGGCAAGCTCTTAGTCTCTGCTTGAACACTCTAGGCTCCACCAGAAACACCTGGGCTGGCCCAGCTAAGGTTGGCAGGTGCAGTCCCCTGCAATTGCCTGGCTGCCCTGTGCTCCACAGCACCCCAGCGAGCATCACCCGGGGGCCTCCGGGGAGCACTGCTGACACACGGGTCCTTCCCTGTGTCATCCAGGGCCTGGTGCAAGCAGCAGCTCACGAGAGCCAAGGGGTCTGCACACAACTCTATTTAGGTCACTGGCTGAAGTGATCTGCAGGAAAATTAGTCACTCTCCCAGTCACAGGGCCCAAGAGAAGGCTCTCATTGCCCAGCTGGAGCAGGGAGCCCCCACCACCCGCCTCCCCGCAGCGCCAGCACCCCTGGGCACCCTGCAGGCACCTCTCCAGGGCTGCCCGAGGCTCCTGGCCGCCCTCGCCACACACGCTACGGCTAATGCCCCATGGAAGGGATCCCATCAAAAAGGGAAGAAGCAACAACATCCTCCTCCCGGCATGCAAGTGAGAGTCGATGACCTCTGCATCGCTCCTCTCTCTTTCAACTGCAGATATGCTGGTGCTGTCAGATGGAGACTGCGTGGTCAGGAGACACACTGAAGTACAAAGCCTTTGCACAAAGCCTTCAGAAGCCTGCAGAAGCCAAATTATTCCTCTGTCTCCCATGGATGCTAATATGGCTGTCATGACAGTAGCATCTCTGTTCTTACCGCTACCCATTTGCTTTCCCACCTCTCTTGGCCAGGCAGAGGAGTACTGATACCAACATTTTAAATGATACGTGACAAGGTAGGGTGACCTACCCTGGGGAACATGGGCAGACCATGGCAGACAGACCATATGGAGCAGGATGAGGTCAGGAGGAGTTTGTTTCACATCCCAAGTCTTCCCTCAGCTGCCTCCATAGAAGAGCAGGTGAGCATCCCTCACGCAGCCTGCAGCTGCTGCTGGGCGCTGCGGTTCAGCACTTTTCCTAGGGGCTACAGAAGAGACCACCGTGGGAGGAAACAAACACCTTGTTTGGCTGCTTCCTTCCCAGCGAACGTGGTGTGGGCAATATCACGTTCCTCTGAGTCTCGGGGTCACCTTGCGCAGCCACATGGATGTGGGAAAATGCTTGATGCGGCCCAGAGAGCAGGCAGCATGTGGGCTCTGATGGTGCCTCCAGCATGGGCTATTCCTGCAGCAATTCCACGACAAGGGAAGTAGGACATGGCCAAAGACTTTCAGCCACGGGAGACACAGCTCATCACAAGACTTCCCAAAGCTCCATGCTTTCCCAGGGAGGACCGTCTCACCTCTTGGAGAAAGGCGCTCAGGCACCCATCTGGAGTCAAACCACCGCAGCGAGAGCAGAGCAGCCAGCCGAGCTGGGGAGCCCTGACAGACGGAGGCTCCGTGTGCTCCTTCGCATGCCAGAAATCTTGTTAGAAAGCCACAAGCTGTCCACAAAGCACATTTCTGGAAAAAGCTAGAAAGGCTTCACCACCCAGCCGTTCACAGGGATGACCACAGCGCCCTGGTCAATGCTGTGGGTGCCAGCACAGGCTCCTGGAGGCTTGGCCCGGGGTGCAGGCAGCACCCCCCTGGCGGCCTCGTCCGCCCCCTGCGGGGAAGCCCCCCCCC